>JASANF010020275.1:0-22348 GCA_030248245.1 Trissonchulus sp. WLG1_4 | reverse complement strand
TGTCAGCTTTCCTGCCCGCTAGTAAAATGCCTGTAGCGGAAAAAGAAATCGGATTATTATAAAAATGGCCTTTCACCAAGGGCAGCAGTGTGGATAGAATAGGAAAGTTTGGTGATCTTAAATGGTAGTTGCGTTTTTAGGTTTTTGTGATTTCTATGTAAACTCTTGGTGCCTACCAGTACTGAAGTTATAAGTTACGCCTGAGCATAAATTTTTGGGACAGTACTGTAAAGGTCAAAATCCCCAGGCATGTCTCCACTTTTTCAAATTTTACCTGTGGACATTTTTAGAGGGTTTTAATTACAAGAACATATCTTAAATTTTCGGTGCGTTTGCTTATCAGCTATTTTCTCAGTAGAAATTGACTAGTTATTAAAAAAGTGGGGGACATGCCTGGGGATTTTAAACATGTCAAAAACTTTACCAACTTTTAGCCCCAACAGGTAATCGTATGATTCAGAGCTGTGGCGCAAACTTTTTGTAAAAAATTGTAATATTTTGGAAAGGACCTTTCTTTAGTCGCTTATACTGAAAACAAAATCACAGGTTAAATTTCAATGCATGGCATACATTTAGAAAAGATATTGTTCTACCTATTGCAAAAGACCGCTTGTGATTTGAATTTGTAAACGCTGAGCTATGGCTTTTCAAAAAACACCTAAAAATGCAATTACCCCCTTAAGCGGAAAAATGCTAATAAGCTGGTTAAAAACGCGGGACTAGTTTTGCAACCGAATATGAAAAGTCAGCTTACTAAATTAAGGGGACAAGAGTTGCGTCAGAATAGCAATCGCCCTGCGACACGTTAGTGCTTTCTGCACCCTATTCGCGCGAATTAATAAGCTATTATCAGGAGCTGCACTGTTGTCGGAAATAATGTGTGGTATGCTTCATTAGTTTTTGATGTTAGTTGCATGGGCAGTCCATGTCCGAAACAAGAAGTTTTGGTCTTTACTAAATAATTTATATAATTCGTAACTTTCGGCAAAGATGTCTACAAAAAACAGTCTGTATATATTATACAGTCTATATCTATATAACCACTTAAAGTCCTAACATATATATTTTGTTCGTAAGCGTCAGTAATGTTTTTCTTCGAATGGGGTGCAGAATGCACTAACGTGTCGCAGGGCGATTGCTATTCTGACGCAACTCTTGTCCCCTTAATTTAGTAAGCTGACTTTTCCTATTCGGTTGCAAAACTAGTCCCGCGTTTTTAACCAGCTTATTAGCATTTTTCCGCTTAAGGTCACCAACTTTCTCATTATACCCACACTGCTGCCCTTGGTGAAAGGGCATTTTTATAATAATATAATTTTTTAACGTTAAGTCAGCTAACATTCATTGTTTCGGCCATGTGGGTCCCGTCTTTTGTGACACTTTTCTCGACAGAGGTTGAAAAAAGTCAGCTGATTTTGCTTAAAATTATATACTGAAAGTAGCATTTTCGTCTTGAAATTTCCATCAAAACCATCAAACTTGAGTAGCCAAATGGAAAAAACCCACCCCGTTTGTTTGAGGGAAAGAAACCCCACCCAAGTTTTTTGGCTTAGGGCTTGTTTAATTGGTATGGATACCATTTTTGTATGCAATAAAACACACTCCAGACAACTCCATAGACGAGTTTACAATTTTGATGTGGAATCGCTGTTTTGACTTTTTTCACCTACGAAGCTTGAAAAAATGAAAAATATGACCAAATTCGATCCATCATTACTCCTCAGTCCTCATCCAAACAAAGCAATCGAAATCTGTTCAAATCCCACTAGCCCATCTGTAGGGCTACAATTGAAGCTAAAATATTGAATCTAACAATAAAGCAACGCCACTAATTTCGTCATTAGATTTTTGATAAATAATACTTACAATTGGTTATCTAGTTTAGTTTTGCTAAAGTCAGCTCGTTTAATATTCGATTAAGGAATGGTTCTCAACCTCAAGATAAATAGCGAGTTGTTTGGGCGGTGGCCGGTGACGATCTGTGTTATAAAATTTAGCAGTTTATAACTGTGTTGTAATGATGGACATCAATCGAACTCGTTGTCATTTATAGAATTTATCGTATTCTCCGATTAATTTAAGTGTTCAAAATTTATTCTTTTGTGACACTAGCTTTCTTTTTGAAGTAAAATCTTTCGTTCGTTCGTTTCAGATTAGCATGGAGAAGCTGAACGAGCTGCGAGTGGTGGAACTGAAGTCGGAGCTGGAGAAACGTAGTCTGGACAAAGGCGGCATCAAGGCGGCTCTCATCGACCGTTTGCTACATGTACATAAATACGTATATATGTATGGATCACACAGGCTTTCATTTAAGACTTAGAATATAACTGTATTGTAGGACTTTCTAACAGTGGCGGATCCAGGATGAAATTTCGGGAAGGGGTGGCGAAATTTTTTTAAATTTTTAGGTTTTTTAGTTTCTTTCTTTTTAAGTTTCTTCACGAAGAAAAATTTGTTTGGTCATATTACAAAACGTCTCAGTAGCGTAGCCACTAGCCAGAAGTTTCTTCACGAAGAAAAATTTGTTTGGTCATATTACAAAACGTCTCAGTAGCGTAGCCACTAGCCAGAAAAAATTTTCGGACGGGAAATGGCTTTTCGATTTCGTGAGATGTGTAAAAATGCACTTATCTGCAATTTTAACGGCCAAAAACGACACAAATTCGCATATTTCGTTGGAAAACAATGCAAATTTTAAATTTTAAACCAGAGAAGCATAGAAAGTGAACTTGAGGCTCAAAAATACTGGAAATTACATATCCGACAGTCCGACGAGCTTCCAGAAGCTAGCAAATCTAAAAAATTTAAGAAATATATACATATTATTTTGACGTTAGACCACGAATTCAGTAAAATGTGATTTTTGCTGCGGTAAACCAGCTGAAACGACAGTGGTGTTGGTGTACCCAGAAAAAATTCGGGTGGGGTATCAAATTTCGATTTTTTGTAATACTGAAAATACACTCTTATCAATTTTAACACTTATAAAACGCCTTACGCAAGTTCACTAAATTAAAATTGAGGAATTTTTTGATTTTTAGGCCAAATTTGGTCAATAGAGACGTATCGGAAATTTTTTTGGCCGAGCACAAAAAACCAAAGGGGGGGAGGGACCCTTGTGTAAAATTTCACTTGGGAAAAATTTCGGGGGGGGGGGGGGGGCGCACCGGATCCGCCACTGCTTTCTAATGCTCTAATTTTTCTAATATTTTTTCTAATTTTTTTCTAATTTCTAATAATTTTTCTAATAATCTAATATATATACTTATTGTTGCGAGTTAGAACAACGCGTTTTCTCTGCATCTAAAAATAGCTAGTATATATCTGTCCTATAGCAGGCGGGAAAAAAACCCACCCCATTTTTTGGGGCAAAAAAACCCACCCCAGTTCCGGAACTTGGGTACGTGCTACAGGTCTGAAAATTTGCCAGCGTATAGTACAGTCCCTGTAGGCAAAAGTATATATATAAGCGGTATCCAAAAGGGGTCTCGCTGGTATTTTTTATTGGTCAAAAATTGGACCCCCCCATTGTTCACCCGACATGGCTCCAAGGGAGGTGAATTTTGGAGTCTTATTTCTCAGCACTAAGAGATGCGAGCTCAAATGTAAAAACACTTTTACAGAGGACTACTCTTCCTCTATTCATGACCGCAGTGGCAGGTTCCTCCTTCGTTCGTACGAGGGGGGGCATGACCGAAATTAGACGGGGTAAAAAAAACCCATGTGGGGGAAAAAACCCACTTTTTGAAAATGGTCTGGCGATGTCGAAAAACCTAGTAGCTACTCCAGAAGACTCATGGTAGTGCAAAAAGACGTTTATTATTAGCACAAATGCGCAAACTGACACTTTCTCGATCGAATTCTGGAATACGGGTCTAACAGTCGGAGAGTCCTTTTGGGGTGGAAAGTAGTATTTTCTGGTACTACTGCGAGTTTTTTTGTATGTTTTTATTTATAACCTGTTAATTTCTTTTGTTTAAATGCCAAATAACCGAAAAAAATTAAAATATGGCCGTCACGACCTGTCACACCATCTTACGGTACCCCCCACTGAGGGTCGATGGCGTAAAAAGTAGCCATAAAGTGCAAATTTTGCATGCATTTGAAGCAGTGTATAACACATTAGGCAGTGTATAACACATGTAAACGCAGCATAATACACTTGTGTATCTATACATGCACCGGCTTGGATGATACATGATAACAAGGAATAGTAAGCCACAGAGTCGCAGCGGCAGCCCCAGGAAAAAATTTGGAGAATTTTTTGATTTCTAAACCAAATTTGGTCAATTGGAAACGTATTGGATATTTTTTTTCGGTTGGGCCATGAAAACCAGAGGGGGCACCCTTGTGTAAAAATTCACTGGGAAAAAATTTCAGCGAAGGAATTCCCCATCATCCTCCTCCTGGGTACGCCCTTGTCGTACAGTGTATATATCACACTCACAAATGCAGCATAATGTACTCATGTACACATGCAAATGCAGCATAATGTACTCGTGTATACCATAGGCTTTGATGAAAGACAATACTAAGGAATAGTACGTCACATAGAGTTGCAAAGGGTCTGGGGGCAAAGGGGACGCTTGTGTAAAAATTCACTGGGAAAAAATTTCTTTCTGGAAGAATTTTCCCCATCCCCCGTAGGTACGCCCTTGTCACGCATATATACATAAAATCGTACCAGTGGCAGATCCAGGAAGGTTTTCAGGTTGGATGGACGTGGAGCAATACTCCCACTGCGTTTATTAAGCACTACTTAGCAATACTCCCACTGGGACAGTTTTCTTTAGAAACGTAGATGCCGTAGTTTGTGGAGGTCTGGGCCTGTGGAGCTACAGACCTGCGGTTTTTGACAACGTGTAACGTGAATTTTAGAAGAATATACCTCTAAAAATTTGAACACGCAATTATTACGCGAATCATGCAATCTGCAATCTGCTTGCTGGCCAGCTTTTGCGAAAACGCAATATAAAGACCTGCTGCAGTTGTTGTTGTTGTTGTCACTGCGGATCTGGGAGTCTTCTACGAGCTTCTTCCACTGCCCTCTCGAACCTCCGCTTCCAGCTGCGCTTGACAGCCCCGGGTTTTTTCTCTTGAAACGCCCACACCTTGCACAGGTAGTGTTTTCGCCCAGCCACTTGATGGTAGCCCTGCCGTCATCAATCAGTAGTACTTCTCCGGGCCACACCGGTGACCCCATTAGCTTGCCCCAGACCACATCCCCCACCCTGAATAACGGCCGTTGGTCGCCTGGTGGCGTGGGTGGGGGCAGGTCGGTCGTTTATCCGGCGAGCCAGTGGGACCGGCCCCTGCCGGTCCAGGGCCCAAGCCCGGAGCCCGGCCGGGGGAGGATGTTATACCCACAGCTCCAGCGGGGTCCGGCGTAGACGAAACCGTAGTGGCTAGGGGGGGGGCTTGGGGGCCCCTTCCGAACCATACGGAGTAGCTCTCTTGCCCCATTCGGGTTTTCGACTAGGTCTTTGAGGCTCGAAATGCCAACTTTGGAGCGGAACTGCAGTAGGGCTGGGCATTCAGTAGCTACATGATCAATATCTTCGCTGTCTATACCACACCAGCGGCAGGACGGGTTATTATTGAGGCCGATTCTGTTTGTATAGGCCCTGAGGTCCAGACTGTGTCCTATGCGGAACTGTCGTACCGCAATACAGTCTTCCTTAGGCCATTCACTTTCGGTCGCATGGTCGAATTGGGCTTCGGAGTATGTCCTGGCACTGCGGTCGTGGTCTAGGGTGGGCCGGTTTTGGATATGGTTACATCTGGCTTTAGCAGTAGAGAAGAGCCACCCCAGATCCTGTTGTGGGAGACTTGACGCTTCACCCGCAGCAGTGTCAACTAGTTCGTTGCCGACTAACCCGCAATGACTGGGTATCCAGACAAAGTTGACTATCTTGTTGCTGCTGCAGTTGAGGATGCCGCCAGCGGTGCCAGTAGGCGCAGGGGTCTGGGGGCGACAGTCCCCAGAAATCTTTTTCGATTTTGCATTTAAAACAGTGCATTCTGAGCATATTACAGGCCCGTCAGGCACTGTGCATTATTGTGCAAAATTTTAATTTTTTTGTGCAAAATTTTAAAAAAGTGTGCATTTGCACAGGGTTTTGCACAAAAAAACCCTGCACCCCGTCCCCAGTATATATATAATATGTATACCAAACAATGTTATAAGTGTTTATATTTATAAATTATTCAATGAGTATAAATAAGAATTATTAAATTATAATTTAACTTAATTTTTGTTACGTAAATTTCAAGTATTGACTATATACTAAATACAATTCATTAACTTGTTTTGCAATTTTATTTTTTTTGCTTAGATTTGCGACGTTTTTTTGTGGAAATTTACTTCCAATTTAGTTTAAACTTACTTTTGGGTGTTCCAGTACATTCAAATTGATCCGGGTCCACCCGTGGGCAAAGGAATGGGCCCTTAATCTGATTCATACTTGTCCTAAGGGCTGTCCGTGTCCATAAGAGTATTCAGTCGCAGTCAGTGATATATTAACCCCCAATTAGGTTTTCTTTTGCGACTAAGCAGACTCCTCTTATTCTCAAAACTTCATGCATTTTACTATTAAGCCTTAACTTTAGGAATCACAGTAGTGACTCAGAATCTTGAAGAAATTTTTATTTTCCAATCATATCAAAATTTTTGGCCGTGGGAGTACAGGGTTGGATACGGGACGGGGTGCCCCGCGGGGAGGCGGGGGCGGGGCAGAGGTCTTGCCCCGAGGGATTTACGATTTTGTACTGTACCAACTTACTTTTTGAATTTGTCGCGTTTTTTGTAAAAGCAGTAAAAACTTCAAGCTGTATTTTAAATATAGATTTTAAATTTTTTAAATTATATATATATATATATATATATATATATATATATATATATATATATATATATATATATATATATATATATATAATATACTTATAACATTGTTCGGTACACATATTATATACTTAGGTGTAAGTATAAACTTTCAAATTTCAACTCTAAAAGGTGAGCATTGCAAAATTTTAACTTTCTGAAAGGTGGACGTTCCAAAATTTCAAGTTTCTGAAAGGTGAACGTTCCAACATTTTGGCTTTCTGAAAGGTGAACATTGAGAAAATCTTTTCTGAAAGCTGAACACAAACCGTGAAAACGTTCTTGGCGATGACTTTGTCGTAAACTGACTCATTGAACGGTTAAGGACTGGCACAGTTTTTAGTTATCGCAATCTACAGGGGGGGGGAAGCATATGTTTAAAGCAAGTTCGTAACTCACATTTTGGTATATAGGTTGTTAACAATATCACCATCGGGAAAGTGCCGTAGTTGAGCATAAATTTTGGCTTACATTTTTGCACTCAACTTCAAGGTAGTTATCTTGGTAGGTAACTTTGAAGGTCACCGTCACCGCTATTTTAGGTATATATTTTTAGTAAAAAAATACGTTAGGTTTCTTATAAAAGGACTTTATAGATGTGTCACTGGTATGTTGTGCGGCAGATCTTGGTGCTCTAATTTTGCCGGTGTTGTCTCATTTCCGTGCTTTATTGTTTTACGCTGGTTGTTTGTTGGGCAATGTTTGAAACGTTGACTTTTGATTTTAGTGTTAATAGTATGTGAACAGGGGACGAGGAGTATATAGACAGGATTTTGAAAAAGGGGGGGGTGGTCGATCACCGTTTTTGCTCATTTTTAAACTCACTATTGCGGGCACTGGCGGTCCCAAACTTTGATTTGGAGCGACAGAGGTCTGAAGAAGTTGTCTTTGTTTTTATAGCAACTCTTTTCACTTTTACGCTTTATAAGTTTTTACCGCAGTCAAACCAAGGCCAGTGAGTTGAATCTTTGTAGTTTAAAGTTTCTTATTGCTTGAAATTTCTTATTTTTGGCTTATGTGTCGACTGTGCAGATTGTAATTCAGTTTAATTCATGAAACTCAATAATTATGTTGGATGTTGCAGCCCCAAAAAAATTTGAGAAAATTTCGATTTTCAGGCCGAATTTGGTCAGTTGGAGAGGTAGCGGAAATTTTTTTGCCAGGACCTTGAGAACCAAATGGGCCCTCCTTGTGTAAAATTTCACTTTGTGGGGGGGGCAGAACATCTCCATCTGGGACCGCCCCTGGTTGCGGGGGTTTGGGCTGGGAGCCCCCAGAAACCAAAGATTTTTTACACTTTTTGGCGATGGTTGTCATCACAGTATATATAATGTAATTTCGGTCGAGTTAATAAAAACTCACTGTTGCGAGATGTCTGATTAGCCCCGGGACGCATATTATGTAACAGCCCGACAATTTTGGGTACCCCTCCCCCGCCTGGCAGGTATAATTATATATATACTCCCCTTCCGCTGAGCCGACTAAATTTTACCTTATCCCCCAAGACTAACGTATTTTTTACTTTTTTTGTGCCTGAAAAGTAGACATTTTAAAATATTTTTGCAGAATTTTTGGTATCAGTTGCTTACATTTTATCAAAAATGCTATTTTTTAAGTGCTGAGTTAAAAATATATGTTTAAATGCTAAATACTCTGAACAAGAACATTTTAGCACAAGCATTTTGCAAAATTTCGAAGACACCCACCCTCTTTTACCCCTCGTACTAACTGTTGCGTGGGTTTGCGTTGAAATACACATTTTGCAATCTTGACAAAAAAATTACGGGTTGAATTGAAGCACATAATAGCAACTAAAAAGGTGTGGCCAACCGGAACCAGCATAGTTAAAATTTTAGCTTGAATCACCAAGAACACTGAACCACTAAGGCAGAGTTGGACGCGGGGCGTTTTTTTTATTTTCGCTGCCCCGCCCCGCGGGGATTTTGCCCCGCCCCGCCCCGCCCCGCGGGGCGGGGCACCCCGCAGATTTTTGTTGCCAACTAAGACAATAGTAGTTTTTTAGCAAAATTTTTTTGCTAAATCGTTCAATCAATATTTCACTCATTCCAATCGATCTAATATGATACGAGGTGTAGATCATTATTCTCAAAATTAGGTAGTCCACATCGGTAGCCAGGGGCGGTACTAGAAATTTCAAAAGAAGGTCGCAACAGAAGCTAGAGCTTAGTGGGTGTCAAGGATCTCAGCCCTCAGAAGCCGAAATTTGCTGCACTTTTTGTAGATGTGGTTCACATCCCCTATTGCGATTTGCGTTCAATTCACCAACAAAAACTCATTAATTCGGTTGCTTGGGAGCGGCGACGTCAAAAAGACTTTTGCTCAATCGCAGCATGTTCACCCACACTAGCATGACATGACACCTCCCTGTAGGGTTGTTTCAATTTTTTCATTTAATCATTGAAACCCACTTTTAATTTCAATTATTAATTGAAAACAAGTAGACTCCTAAAAGGAGTAAAATTCTTCCTTCCTGGAGAAATTCGCCACATAAAGTACTCAAAACAAAAGTTTTTCGCCACTCAGGTAATTGTCGAACTCGGTATCGAACCTATTAGTTTCAGTTTAGCAGGCAAAACCGCTGACCACTGCGCCACCTCATCAGTTATCAGTCAATGCAACCGGCGCTAAGTAAGCCACATTTGCAAAAGTGCCATCAGATTAAAAATTTTAAATATGTGCTTTAAATTAAAGCAAAAATATTTAGTGTTAGCATCTTCTATAAATTCTGTAAACCAAATACCGTCACTGGATTTTGTGTTCTTATAGCCATTACAAATGTTTGCTATATTTCCTATATGATTGACGCTGATTGGATGTGGCGAAACGCCAACAGTCAATCAGAGCTGCTAGACAAAACAAACTTTGCAGCTAAGGGGGACACGTGTAACAAAATTACGAGATGCAAAATCAGCTGGGGGGCTGAAATTTAATTATGTGTAGGTAACGTCTTAGTTTTTGCTAGCCGTTGCAAACTAGCTTGATTGTGACGTAATTTAGCCGGAAGTACTTGGTTCGTGAAGTAAATGCCCCCCACGGTTGAAGCACGTTCGCTTGCATAAACCAGCACTGTGTAAAACATATAGCAATACAGTACGTACACAAACACCTTACACACTTTTCATGTAACATTGTGATTCTAATAAATCCGCCTTCAGGCGGAATAATAATAATTAGCCTAAGAAGAATGTGGTATTGAAATTGAAAATAATTTGGTCAAAAATCGATAATGGTATTGAAATTGAAAATATTTTAATTGAAATTAATACTCAATACCGTCAATTTCAATATAAATTATGCAGATTGCAGGCTTGGTTGACTTCACGGTATGTCAGTTGCTGAAAGTTGTGTCTGTATTGCTGTTCGTGCATGATGATATTGAAATTGAAAATAATTCCCTGCATGAAACAACCCTAAACACCTGACGCCCTCGTCAGTCAGTACTTTCGCATTGAGTTTGAGGTACATGACGACTTATACTTAGACCTCAACCATTAAATACTCAAGCCTTTGTTAACGAATGTCAAGCATAGACGTGTTAGCAATTTTGCCATCTAAACGGACGTATGGCTTAGAAATTGGTCAAAATATAGCTGGATTTTTTTACTATTTGAGTAGCACGTAAAACACGACATATTCAAAAAGTAAGTTGGTACAGTAAAAAATCCCAAATCCCCGCGGGGCAAGACCTCTGCCCCGCCCCGTCCCGCCCCGCGGGGCACCCCGCCCCGTGTCCAACTCTGCACTAAGGTGCAGATGGGGCAGCAGTCCGCCGGAAAATTACGCAGATCTATGAAAAACAGACCTCCAAAACATCCAGGAAAATGATATTTTGCTTAAAAACAGCATGTTTGTCCACCATTTCGTGGATCTTGAAAATAATTATCTACTTCGTCGATCCAGAAGGGTGGGTCGTGGTCCCCGCGACCCCACCTCGCTGGCTTCGCCCTTGTATGTGAAATTGTGAACATATTTGTTATGTCCAAGACTCAGGTCTCAAGACGAATTTCCAAGGATTTGCATACTTGTCTGCAAAGTGCAAACTGAAGAACATTTTTTCCAGTTTCCTGCGCTATATACCCATCCCAAAGTAATGCCCAAAAAGGGCGTTTTCATAATAATTATTTAATACTACTTCTTCGGCTATAATAATGGGTGTTTTCCGTTATTCCCCCACCAGCCTGGAATTTAGAAGTTACTGAGCCGATTTGAATAAGTTTTGCACCAATGGACTCCCCTTGACTTCAGGACTTCAAAAACGCAAGTTTTAAAATATTTTAAATTTTTTAAAAAAATTTTAAAATTTTATACAAAATGCGGATTTTTTCACTTTCTGAGATGCGGAAATTGTTCTAGACACGAATTTTTGGTTTTGTTTGGATCGCTAGAATTTAAAAAATTACAAAAGTTTGAAAATTTAAATTTTTTTAAAGAATTTTAGAATTTTTTAAAATTAGTTTTTTTGAAGTTCTGAGGTCAATAGGAGTCCATTGGTGCAAAAATTATTCAAATCGGCTCAGTAAGTTCCAAATTCCGGACTGGTGGGGGAATAACGGAAAAGACCCATAATAATATGTGACTGCTTCGTAAGGCAAGCGAACTCTACTTGAAAATAACAGAAATGTAAATATATATCAAATATTTATTGAACACACACTTGAGTAGTTTGGCGCTAAATTCTGCTAGCTACGCATGTCATAATTAGAGATATATACTTGTAAAGGAGTAAAATAAATGGCAATGGAGATCAGTCGGTCGAGACTCGAGATAATGAAAATTACTAGAGTTGAATTGAAAGAAAAATCTTTCCGTGGTTTATGACATTGTTTATTAAGAATCAGAATCGCACCATTCAGACTAATGTAAATTGGTCCAAATGAGGAATCACTTTTGTACTAAGATACTCACGGCTTCAGATGCTGGCTGTAATTACTGTTTTCTGAGCCGAGCTTGAATCTGAATGCAGGTTTAGCTTGTGCTAAAAGCAAAATTTGCCTTCGCAGTAGAATTTGTAATTTGGCATAAAACAGTCATAGTGTCTGCTCAATTTTTTACGAGTTCAGTATTTATATTAGTTTGCTTGTGGCATTATTACAGTATCAAAATAGCTGTGACAGTTTAAAATAGTGAAAGTATCAATACTCAAATAATCAGTCAATCAGTGAATGAATCATGGCCGATAGAAAATGAATTCATTGTAGTGGGCCCAGCGCTCTTCCTCGGTGGTGGTGCCGGGCTTGATGCCTTCGGTGCCAACACTACTGGTTCCGGAGGCGCAACTGGAGACCAGTCTAAAGCCGCCCTCGTGTAATAGATCAAATGCTTGCTCTAGAAAGGAATGCTTGAGGAAAAAACGGGCAGTATAGCGATCACTATTGCCGCGATCCGGATCCCGGCCCTCGTTTAGAGTATCGCCGAAAATCTCGCGACACAAATTCACACGCCCGTGAACCAGAATGCGATTTATTTTGCGAAAATTCACATCTGCCCCCAGCTGTCGCCCGAAACTGAGGGTGCCTTGATAGCCGATGGTGATGTAGCCGCTCTTGCACAATTGCCCCCCTCCCCCGTTCCCGTCCTCGGCCGTAAAGCCATTGGGCTGTTGTAGTTTGGCTAGCAGGGACTTCAGCTTATAGTAGCGAGCCTCATGCAGCAACAGAGTACGAGTTACAGTGTCTGCCGGCAAGCAGTAGTCCGGCTCGCGGAGGAAATTGAGAATATGGCCGAAGGCCTGGCCGTCTCTGTCTATGAAAAATCGCCCATCCGAGTCCTGCTCTAGGTTACACGAGTCCAGCTTGCTGAACCAGCCGTGGAGTCTGGAGTCGGGCTCTTTGGTTAGGGTGGACTGTAGGGTCGACAGTTTCTCTCCCCCCACATTTAGGTTGACTATAATCGCTTTGGGCTTGGCCATTTGGTAATAGTTAAGCTGTAGGCTGGTCTGACTGGCATCCAAGTCCAATTTACCCAGGGTGATTGGACTTTAGAGGTAACTGATGATAAGTAGAAGGTAATATATTATAGTGAGAAGATAATTGATGAGTGTATGCGGGACTTGAATAGTGGATCGATGATTCGTAATATACGATAATTTTTTCTGAAATAGCACATTAGGTTGAACATTACGACAGAATGGTATGAAAACATTAAGGCATTACATAATAATTGCTGTTAAGCTGTTTGTTAAGAATTATAGCGGCTGATTTCTTAGTACTACAGAACCTCAGGTTAACCTTAATTAGGTTTACACGATCATTATTCAGTCACCCACATGGTGCAAAATAGAAATTACCATGAATATACTGTTGAATTTTTTATTACAACTAAAATTCATATATAGACATTTTGCGATTGGAAATATTCTAAAGTGTATGTGTAGCTGTGTAGTGTATGTGCATGTTTATGTAGTCAGTCACTCAGTTATGCACGCGTACAAAGTAGAAACTTGATATCTACGCTTAAGGTGGTAGTTTCGTATATGCGGTTTTTGTCGCGATTCGCTCGAACCACCAGCTAACTTTATGAAATTTGGCACACGTATGAGGCACTTTTAGGCCAACATATGGGCAATTTATAGGCTCTTCATATTCAGTTACACTATAGTTATTACAAAAAAAGTAGTGTTTTGACATTTTTTGGCTATTTTTACAATATTTCGTGATTTTTAAATAACTTTTTCTCAAAAACAGTATTGATTTTCACTAAATTAAAAAAAAGGAATCTAGATATTTTACTTAAGATCAGTTTGGAACGTTAAAACGCATATTTAACTGAAACTGTTTTCAGGAAATTGACACTTTCTGAATTCAACTCCGATTTTCACTTTAAAATGATGTGATGTAAAATTTAAGCTGCGCATATCTTCAAAACTCGGCACCGAACTAGATAAAGTTGTACTACAGTGCTGTGTCAAAACTCATGTTACCAACTGTTACATAACCAGGGTTATGAGCTCTGAAGTGTATCACCCCCATTTTTGACAAAAAACGCTCGTAAATACGTGACAAGACGTGATGTTCTATATTCGTTTTACCTAGCTTCCGTATTGTCGTTTGAATGTATTAGCGATCATATTGAAAGACCATAGGTCACTTTAGACTGCCATGGCAACGCATACACGTTCATTACACTAAACAAGCGTCATGTACTCGAAAGTGTCAATTTTCTGATTATGTGTGCAGTCTATATTCATAATATTTAACCAAAATGAAGAAAACTAAAATGTCTAGGTTCCTTTTTTTGCAATTTTTGATAGGCATTGTAGTTTTTGTCTTCTCAAGCCATAAAGTTTTACAAAGTTCAAAAAAGTTCTATTTTGAAGCTTAGATTTGAAATACTGAAGCAACGTGATGACTTATCCAAATGAAACTATGCATGAATTGAGACACCTAGAAGTAAATTTAGACTAAATTGGAATTAAACTTCATCAAATCATATTCTTTCCAAAATGAAATATAAAGCAAAAACTTGAAAAAATGCCGAATTTGAAATATTTCACAGCGTACTTTGGACAAACTGTTAAAATTGTTAACAAAACAAATACATGTGCTTATGCTCTATTTCTTTGTCTATGAAATGCAAAAAACCGCTTATAAATAGCTTCTAAAACAACCGACTAACAGCTCATCAAAAAAAGCTGCATATACGATACTACCACCTTAAATCAAAATGTAATAGTCATTTATACCAGAGTTTTGAGTGTCCTACTCCCAACAAATTATATAAAAAAAATTAGAGTGAAAATTGCTGTCTAGTATAATAATCGACGACCCTAATACAAGCAAAATGTTTTCAAGTCCAATGAATTTATGTTGAATACTCTATAGGTGGATTGCATAGGCAGTTACAGTAATGGGTTAAAAGGATTACCTACTGTTCAAGCCTGATATAAAAATACATCATCCAAGGTTGAGCCAGAATCAGTCTCGGTCAGTCGTAACCAGGTCCGGTTCATGCTTATCCTAACTGAGACAAATACAAGCACCAGTTTCAGCTGCTGTACCGAATTGACGTTTGAGTCTTCAAAAACTTAACTTGACCTCAACTTTCTTTATATAGAACATGTTTCATTTGGCCAGTGAGTTTTCTTTGACTTGCTCAAGTCCTAAAGTGTAGGAACAAACAAGAATAATGACGAGTTGAACCGCACTTTAACCCGAAGGAAGTTAGTTTTTGCTGAGAACTGATAAGAATTTCAGACACAAAAAATGGCACTTTTTTTCCGCCACAGTTTTGCTGCCTTTTGCCAGTCATTAAGACTACTTAGAGGCCTTGGTATTTGGCAAAATTATTTTTGACGAAAAGCCTTTAAAGACAGTTAAGTTGCGGGCACGTCCGCTAAGTGTTTGTGCTCTGAAAAGTCAGATCTAATTTGTTTTTAGGTCGCCAGTCGTCACAAAACTGTTGTTGAAGGTTGTAACGCAAGTTCGCTGACAACCTTTTGCAATAAATGGAGGGTTAAGAAAGAGTACCACAAAAACGTATATATATACAATTCTACGGCGAAGAAGTCACTAAAACGTTTCGGGAAAAAAATTGGGCTATCGGGGCACTCCAATCGAAGTGTTCGGCTCCGGACGAAATGGAGAGACCCTCCCCCCCAAAAAATATGCAGGAATGATGTTATTAGGTTGGATTGTACTTAATTACTTCAAAGATAATGTTCAGTATGGAATCAAGATACAACTGGGAAAAGTGGGAGAAATCGCGCTAGCCATATCTTGGCTGACGTAAGGAAAACTTTCAAGGTTGGTGTAACTATCATCAAGAGTACATAATAGCGTCTCACTCTATATAGAAGAAGAGTGAGACACTCTCCAGCCTGCCTGTGTTCTTGCACAGGCAGATGCGCTGGTCGTTTTCAGGCTACATGTTGACATTCTATGCAACATGTGACTGGCCAATCAGCGCGTAGATTCCGTGCGTAACACACTTTAGTATATAATCGCTGATGCGTTAATAAGCATTAAGATAGGGATAAAAGCTTAATAACTCATTATTTATTCATAGTCTGCTTGCAAAAATATTAAAAAAGGTTTGTAAATACCTCTAGGGATATTTTGGCAAACTTTCAGCGAAATTGATTGAGAAACTTTTGAGATATAAACTTTATTGAATTTCTTCAAAGTTTCTCAATCAATTTCGCTGAAAGTTTGCCAAAATATCCCCAAAGGTATTTGCAAACCTTTTTTAATGTTTTTACAAACAGACTATGAATAAATGATGAGTTATTAACCTTTATCCATATCCCGTTTTATGATTGGAGCACGTGCACAGGCGTCTGCCAATCAGAGAATAGAAGCTCGCTTCTGATTGGCCAGTCACATGTTGCATAGAATGTCAACATGTAGCCTGAAAACGACCAGCGCATCTGCCTGTGCTAGAACACAGGCAGGCTGGAGAGTGTCTCACTCTTCTTCTATATAGAGTGAAACGCTATTATGTACTCTTGCTATCATCTTATGCGATCAAATGTTTAGTTTGCGGGTGTGGTAGGTAACTGCCATGATATGCACAATGCTGGTGAAATCGTCCTAATTAAAACAGGATTTCATATCACTGAGACTCGCAGAGTCCTCTTGTAGCGTTTTTAGCTGGAAGTCGTGAATATTTTTCAGTTTCAAACACAAAAATGCAGCCATTTTTGCTACAATTACTTTTTTGTGATGTAAAATCATGTAAAAAGTAGTGTCCTAGGACTCTGGGAGCTGCCGCAAATGCCAGCGTCAGCTTCCTACGCACGCATATGTTATGCATATGTATTAATTAGGCAAAGTGGCAGGCTTTTTGCCAGGATTAGAGCCAGATGAACTCTGGGAAGGAAAAAGACCGGCCGTGAAGTTTTTGTTGACAATTCGTTACTGTAACAATGCCTCACATTTTTCCATATATGTACATGTATATGTGTCTGCGCATACATATATTAGCAAGGTCTAACAAGGGGGGGGGTCGTGCGTTGAACTTACACATAACACGGAAATTTTCTCTGTGGTAAATTATTTTGTTTTTCTAATGTAGGTAGTGATTTATTTGCCTGAGGTCAGGCACAGACTTTGGTTCTTGCTGTATTTTAAGCTCGAGCTTATAGCTTAGTAGCTTTTCATCAGTTATGCGGCTTTGGAAGCTTTCACTCTATCAGCTGTGTGACTTTATGTGACACGGTTACAGCTTTTGTAATTACATTTCAACATATACAAGCATAGAAAGACAGTCCAGGCTTTAAAGGTAATCTGGAAGCTAATAACCACAATAGGGAAAAGAGAAAAAGAGTATCCCTATCCTACAGTTCTTTATGTGACTCCGCTAGTGACAATATTAAAATAATATAGTTGATTAAAGACAACGAGGTAAAGTAAAGACAGTTGCTTGGTTTAATGAAGTAAACTAAACTAAGTGGATCAGTAAGTATAAGTACTGAATGCGCTGGTACTTCTACATAAAGAATAGTCTATCTAGAGTATCACTGCTTGTGAACAAAGCGGCTAAAATGAACTTTCAGAATGACTTCAATATATATATGACTGAAATTTACTGTTTGAAAAGTATATTAAAGTTGTGTTATATGCATTTCCCAACGGGCCGTTTCTAAAATACATTAAGCCGGTTCTGGCTTGTTGGTTTAGAGTATGTATGTGCTTAAAAATATAAAGGTACAGTACCATAAAAAATACCAGAAAAAATTATATATATATATATATATATATATATATATATATATATATATATATATATATATATATATATAATACCATACGGATATGGGCTTTCGCAGAGTGCATACTTTTACGTACTTCCACGACATAGTTATTTCAGAACTTTTTGCGCATTATTAATTTTTTGGTTTGCCTGGAATTTTTTACACGCTTATGAAATGTTATGTATGTTATGTATGTTTTTTTGAAAATTTTTTCAGTTTTGAAAAAGATGTGTGTGTTTCAGACTGGATCCGGATCCGGATCCGGCCGGATCCAGTGGATCCGGATCTGGATCCGGTCGATCCCTAGTATATATATATATATATATATATATATATATATATATATATATATATATATATATATATATATATATATATATATATATATATATATATATATATATATATATATATATATATATATATATATATATATATATATATATATATAGATGTATATAGATTTTCGACCTAACCACGCGTCATCTATTGATTTTCCATTTTTAATTTAACCTTACGATCATGGCTTAAAACTAGAGCCAAACATTTAGGATTCCAAGATGCGTGTAAGCATGTGCGTGAGGCGAAAGCGTTACTCTTTTCGACATAGACGTTCGCCGCGTAGTCTTATATGCAAATTGGGCCGAGCTAGGCAGACACTGTGGAAATATTTGTATTAGTTTTATTTTGAAAAAATACTTTATGGTAGACGTAGTGCCTATGTAGTTCATACTTGTCCCGTGTCAAGGAGTGTATAAGCCAGTACAGAAGCACTGCAATAGATATGATTTTTTGCGATTCATAGATATGTTTTAAGTTACACACCAATCATTGATCTTGAAGAGCTACTATGTCTTTTTTTCTGCAATAGCTGATCGTAGTTTTATACGTATATACAGACGGACAAGTATAAACTAAGGCCTGGACCTGCTTTGCTGAGACTGCCTTGCGGACATGGGACGAACGGATATGAACTATGCCTAACAGACGTTTACGGTTCCGACCATCTGATACTACGTAAAGCAGGACAGAAATTGGCCACATGTGAGAACGAGGTGTACTCAAGTCAAACCAAAATGCTGAGATAAAATGAAACACTCGCGCGGTTTCATTACGAAAACAACAAGTTTCGGACATCAAGAGTACAGCGAGTAGTTACAAAAATCACGCCACCTGTTTTGTCTCAGTGTACAACAATTCTGGTGGGACTTTAGTTGTAGCTCCGAATTTTATGAAAGTTAGGTTAGTTTTGTTCTGAGCTAAGCTGGCAGGATTATGGCAAGCTTGACATTATAATCTTTAGATGCGGGGTAATTTAAAACCCTGCCAGTCAGGGAAAGTTGACACTGGAGGAATTTGGAAAGGATTCTGGTTCAGTGAGCAAACAGGCATAATTTGAGAGAGCAGAAATTTTGATGCGCTTCACTTAACTTTACTCTTGAACATTCTCATTAAAACTTTCCAAGATAAAAGAAAAAGTCGGACTCTGTGATTGAGTGGATTATGCCCTCGATTTTTGTTCCATTTATAGATTGGGTCCCAGACTTTGTTTTCGGGGGGGGGGGGATGTCTTCACAGTTTTTTCTATCAACAGTTTCAGCTTGTTTTTTCAATATGTCAATGTGTTATATAGGAGTTGAATATCTGTGGATGGGGATCGGGGCGTACTATTTTGGGGGTTTTAGAGTGGTTTCTAAGCTACCTACAATAAAGCATGCGTACGGGACAATTCCTGCATTACGATACGATATTGTATGTATACGCATCGTGCCGTATGGTCATTAGTTATTAAAAGATCTGTGTCAAATTAACAAATTTAACACAATATAAGAAAATGTTATATACGATATATCAATTTGCAGTACATATTCTTGATTGAGACTGAAAAAGCTATGGTTTCAGAAGAATTCAAAGTTTATTGGATTTTTTTCTGACAACAAAAATAAAAAATGTTTACATAGCGACACAGCGTCAAAGATATCGAGGAGGAGTCAGGAACACCTTATTAGTCTTTCATGGAAGCTTGATGAGGTTAATTTGGCTTTGTGTCATTTTTTGTTATTGTATGGAAAGTTGGCAAATGCCAATTGGGCGAAGACCTCAAACATAGATGGGGGTTTTGTGGGGGGCAACCCTCCACCCCCACCCCGCTCCACAGATTAGAGTTCCCGGGGCAAGCCCCCCTCATAGTTTACTCAACAGGACAGGCCTTCCTTCTTAGTGCTAGAAAGAAGTTGTATGATGCTTAAATTTTGCCCCAGATTGATGTAAAATACCTACTTCAATAATAAGCAAAAAACCGATTACTAAAAATATCAAAAGTTTGCGCAAAGGTTCACATTTTTTGCGTTTTTGTGAGTTTAAAGTACACAGCGTGACAAACCTCCCTAAAATCTTGAAAAGTCAGGTACAAGCAGCCCCCAGGCTCAAGCCCCGTGTACGTCTATATACATATGTACATACATATGGGCACAACAGTTGGTGAAAATGATTACGGATTCGGGTTAGCAATTTCAAAAATTGTAAGGAGAGATGCAGTAATAAATATAGTCTGACCAGAAATTACTGAACCTTGAGGCGAAACAGGATTTTTCTGACTACTCGCTGTACTTCTGATGCTTGCGATTTGTTCTTTTGGTAATCGAGTAGTGTGTTTCTTTTGTCTTTTTTTTTTTTTTTTTTTTTTTTTTTTTGTTTTTTTTTTTTTTTTTTTTTTTTGTTTTTTTTTTTTTTTTTTTTTTTTTTTTTTTTTTCATTTTTTTACATTTTGTCTCAGGATCCAGCATTTTTTGGTCAGTTTTCAGTTTTTGAAGATGAAACCAGAATAACTCCACCCGTTGACTGATTGAATCAAAAGCCAAGGCAAAGGTTGATGCTAATGGGAAATCTAGGTTTTCATTCAATATTTAAAAGCTTTTTAATGGACTTACAGTAGATTGTCTTTTAAGCGTGCCAGAAAAAAGGTTTGAAGAAATTGGAATTGAATTTCATGCCATTAGCCTACATAGATATTATATGAGTTTTTTGATCACTCAGCTTTATATCTATAATAAGTATATATTTTCCCTGAAATGGAGGATTGATCCGTCTTTTTAATAACTCAAAACTACTTTCGTGTTCGTGAGGAGTGGCTATCAAATTTGAGATGTTTAAACTCCTTAGGTTGGTTTATGTAAATGGACTATTATAAAAATTTATACAGACTAACTAGGATGAACTTATTATGGACCAAGCCTAATTTTTTGAAAAAATGTTTCTCAAACAGAAAACTATATATGTACATAAATGTACGTATTTTAATGTAAAAAATTGTTTTAGTTGAAGTTATCTGAGCTAGCTTCAAATTTGCTCTCCAATTTTATCTAATTTTTGATAGGCTACCCATCTGATCAGAACCCAGATCAGTATATTATATAAATATAATATGTGAATAATTACATTTAATTTTCACCCATAAGCTATAATTTTAGCAGATTTAATTTGAGTTGGAGTCGTATATGGGTTGTTGGGGAAAAGATCGCCCATGTAGAGCTGATGTCAAAAAATAATTATGTTTTCGTCATATTTGATGATAGTTTATACTTGAAGGAAATTTTTTCAAGTTTTGTGATTACCTGCCTAATTCGTGATTGATTGAATTTACGGGGTTGAAAACATGCATGAAAATTCGTTCAATACAGTGCGTCAGAAGAGAAGGAGCAAAACTTGTAGTTAAATAAAATGAAAGTCTTAGTATTTTTGTCGATCAACTTGGCTTCTTCAGTTGCAAGGAAAATTTGGATTTGGAAAAAATTTTTGTTTATATATATATATATATATATATATATATATATATATATATATATATATATATATATATATAAATATATATATATATATATATATATATATATATATATATATATATATATATATATATATATATATATATATATATATATATATATATATATATATATATATATATATATATATATATATATATATATATATATATTTATGTATGTATGCATACTTCAACATGAGGTTCCTATCTGGGGGAGTCCTGTACCGACATTTTATCTACCCTTGTACCAAGTCAGACAAAAAATAACCTTATTAGCGGAAAAATACTGTTTTTAAAAAAAATGTGGCCAAAATACCTATTTTTGGCGCAAAATTTAACAATTTTTGAAAATTTTGACCAAAATTTAGGTAAAAATTGCATAAATTGGTAGAAATGCCCACAAAAATATATATATATATATATATATAAAAAAAAAAGGTATAAATAGCAAATTTATAAAAATGCATAGCCCTTGTATGTATGTATGTATGTATGTATGTATCGACCTCCCCCCGTGTTAAACTGTGTATGTATGTATGTATGTATGTATGTATGTCGTTGTCGCCCATAGGAAACGATTGTGTGAAACGTGGCGGAGCGAATACTTGGCTGCCGTTGAAGCTAAAGCTAAGGGGCCGGACTAAAGGCTATATAATTTTATTCCGACTAAACGGTTTAAGAATAATGCTCAAAAACACCATTCGTAAACCTCCGGATTATTCGAATTTAGCTTTTAGCGCGTTGCTTTTATCAGACTAAGCATATATACACGTTATAATGCCTTTTAGTCCAGTGATAGTTTACATATAGTTTTAGTAAAATTGAGCAGTTGACTTATTTTAACTAGTTTAGTCCGACATATCATTCCTAAACCTCGGAATAAAATAAGCCCAGTTCGTTTAATCCGGCAAGACGGCGATCGAATTAC
>JASANF010020271.1:0-38023 GCA_030248245.1 Trissonchulus sp. WLG1_4 | reverse complement strand
ATTAAAGCACGTGTAAACAATCGTTTAGTCAAACTAGTATCAATTTTTGCAAAATTATAATATAATATATCCAATTACCGCCTTTTAGGATTGATAGTAGCTTTTTATTGAAAAACAACGCGCCGAACTGTTGGGGGGGTCTGTGAAATCAACTCTAATTACAATAGAATCATTGTAAACCTTCAAGCCCGGTTCATAGTTGTCCTTAAATAACAGCGTGGACGGGGACAAGAATAACTCCTGGTCGCCTGTCTCTTTTTTTTTCACATTTGCGTTCGTTTTTTCGGGCATTTTTTTGCATATGATCTGCACGTGACCCCATACTTTATTCCATGCGAAAAGTCAGCATATTCGGCCAGGGAGGGGGTGGAGAAACGTCTCTAAGGACAAAACGACCATGACAGGGACAAGAACTCAGGCTCAGGGGCCGCCGGGAATTCGCCGACACCAGAAGTCAAGCCACGACTGCAAGGAGTGCCAAGCAGCAAATGGCCAGAGTCTCGCTGAGCGGGGGGGCTGAGAATTTGGGCGCGCCCAGACAACTACATGGAGACGTCGGGGCCGCCGGTTCCCACGGCTCCGAGGGCGCTGAGGCGGAGTCCGGCGGTGGCCGGGCAACATACAAAGCCCCGTCGTCTGCCCCGCTATCCCGAGGCCGTGTCCGAACGACCGCGCCAGCGACAACAACCGAAACCATCACACAGGTCGTTGTCGCTGAGCAGCAGTCCTCCAAAAAAAAAAAAAAAAAAAAAAAAAAAAAAAAAAAAAAAAAACGTTCGGACACGGCCTCGGAGTGCAGCGGGGCAGACGACGGCTATCTGTTATACAGTCCGCGCCGGCCCGCCGCCAGACGGCACCTCTCCGCAGGCGCCAGCCAGTCTGGGGAGACCGTGGAGAACGCCGCCGCCCCGAGACGTGTCCATGTCCAGCCTGGCGCCCTCAGTCTAGCCAGTCTTGTCTGAGAGCGCTCCAAACCCCCTCCCGGCCCGGATCGCGGCGCTGGCCCCGCCCGCCCTCCCCCCGCTCAGCGAGACTCTGGCAACTGTGCTTGGCACTCTTGCAGTCGTGGCCTTGGGCTTTCTAGTCTATCGGCGATATTCCCACGGCCCCTGAGCCTGAGTTCCGGTTCATACTTGTCCTTGGGAAATCAATTCAATTCCAAATCATTGAACGTTTAGAATTAGAACTAAATTTATCAATACTGCAATCAGCACTCACTACACTGAAATGTACCCAAAAAACAACAAGCAGGATTTTCATGCAAACTTTTAGAGTAAATTTATGCTTTTGACACATTACGAACTTTTGCAAAGTTTAATCCTGCCGCAAACAAATTCCTGAACACATACAATTATTCCCCGACTGTTTTTACAAACTTCAATAAAGATTCATGCCTGTAATGCCTGTAACTTTGAACCCTCCTGCTATGTATATTAATACGATATCTCAATTTAAGGTTTATTTCTAAATTTTTTGATTTTCCTCATTTTTCCACATTTTTCCGGCAATTTTAGGCGATTGCAAATTTAAAAATGAAATTTTATATTCTCAACTCTAAATGAAAAACAATTTTTTTATGATTTGCCTGCATAATATGCATCAACTTTCAATCATGCAAACACTGTAGGTAAAAAACTGAAAATGCTCGTTAAAGGATTGGTATTATATCTACATACTACATTAATCACCAAACAACTCTAAACAACTGATTCTAAACAATTGTTGTGCGTGAACAGAAACATAGCAGGGACGATGATGTCACTACAATACAAACTTAACGATCGCGCCGAACAGTAACAATAGTTTTAAATAGAAGCTTAGATATTACCTATATATAATACTTATGTACGTGTCGCTATGCCAGGACACCAAAGGGGTTCTTACTGGAAGAAAGACAGCATTTTCATCAGAACGACTCAAGGGGTATTCGAACCACCCATCTTTTGATCTGGAGACCAATGCTGAGCTTTTGTTTAACGCTTTAAGTACTCTATCGGGGCCCATCTTAATTCACACTTACTTATGCAATGCAGCTTTCGAGAATGAGGGAGCTAGGTTCACCATGCCAGCTAGCCTCGCCATGTCATGCCAGCAAGGGGTTTCTTTCAAGACAGGCAGGGAATTCTTACTGTGCATCTTCATCGGAATGACCCAAGGGGGATTCGAACCACCTATCACTGAATTTACAGACGAGTGCTCTATCATTTGAGCTACTTTGCCAATGCTGAGTAATTGTTGTTTGCATTGTGATTGTTATCTGCACTTTCGTAAATCACCTTAAGTACTATAATAAGCCTGTTTTACTTCACTATACAATGCCGCTTTAGAGAATGAGGGGGCTAGGTTTACACTCTAACCTGCAATTTAATTACTTATTTTATCAAATTTGATTAGTTCTCGAACGTCTCGCCAAGTCAAGACAGCAAGGAGGTTCGTTGAAGACAGCAAGGGGGTCCTTTCAAGACAGCAAGGGGGTTCTTACTAGAAGAATGAGAGCATCTTCATTGGAATGACCCAAAGGGGATTCGAACCACCCATCACTGGATTTGCAGACCAGTGCTCTACCATTCGAGCCACTGGCCCAACGCTGAGCTTCTGTAAAACCCTTTAAATACTCTAACGGGGCTCTCTTACTTCACACTTAAGCCGCTTTAGAGAATAAGGGGCTAGGCTCGCACTAGCAACGTAATAATTATTCTAATAAATTTATTATTATTTGATTATTTCTCGAACATTATAGTTTAATTTGTAAAAAGCATTAAATTACAAAACGGAACCATTAGTAAATTATTAGTGAAAAAAACCTCGTCGTGCCCCCCTCCCCAGATGGGCACTTTTCGGCAAAAAACGACTAATCAAAGTAAGTCAAAACATTTCAAAACTTAAGTCAAAACATTTCACAACTTCTATTCAAAGTTTAACAAAGGCCTATGCTTACTATATAACCCGATACTTTAATTGTATTTTGATGCAGAACAATGCTCACATGTAATTAGAAAACGAAAAGCAATATAAAGCACTGAGGTGGCGGCAGGAAAAAAGCTGTATATCAGCCAATGCAAATACTTAATTTTTCATAGATGCTTAAAAGTTTTTTTGCTTTCAAGACTAGATTCTGACACCCATAATGTGCGGCGTCTTATCGCACCTTGAGCCTTCATTTTTTGAAAGTTTTTCATGGACTCTGAAAATTTACAAGCAGTTTAAAAACTGTCCCACTTCATCCCTAAAACAACCCAAGATCCTGGGACTGCCGGGGTGAAAAGGGACAAACCCTGTGTACACAGATGTACATGGGGGTCTGGGGGGGGTGGTAGCTCCCCCCCAGATTTGAGAGTCCGGGACAAGCCCCCCTCACATTTTGACCCATCGGGACAGGCCCCCTCCTTGGTGCTGAAAAAGAGGTGTCCGAAAACTCTCTAAGCTAGAAAACTCTCTAAGCTAAAAAATATCTCAAAATATCAGTTTTTCAAAAAATTCCCATTTTTAAAGCAAAAATTGAAAATTCTTGCGTTTTTGTCAGTTCAAGCCCCCGAAACGTCAGGACAAGCCCCCAGACCGAGACCACGTGTACATGTATGCCTATGTACATACCTCATTATACTGCGGTCAGAGGTCGCTGAAGTTGTGTAGTTTTTTGCTGGTGTTTATTGTGCATCTGTCCATAGTAGCACAGATGTACATGGGGGGGGGTCTGGGGGGGGGGGGGCAAGCCCCCCCCCCAGATTTGAAATTCCGGGACAAGCCCCCCTCAGATTTGACCCGTCGGGACAAGCCCCCCTCCTTGAAACTCCAAAATCGGCTCAGATCGCCCTAAAATGCTTCAAAAATGAGTAAAAAGCGAAAAAATCACTAAAAAATGGGAATTTCGCAAAAAATTTCCCATTTTTAGGCAAAATTTGAAAATTTTTGCGTTTTTGGGACCAAAAATCGGGACAAGCCCCCTTAAAATGTTGAAAATTCCGGGACAAGCCCCCCCCCCAGACCGAGACCCCGTGTACATGTATGCATAGTAGTATTCTTCGATTCTATAGTATCGACTTATTCTTCGATACATTTTGCATAAATAATTAAAATCAAACGTTTGCAAAATGTTTATATACTGTATATTTACTTATGCGTTGTATTTTAATATTCTACATTTTCAAAACCTGAGAAACATTCGCTACAACTTATGCTTGACAACTATTCGGTATTCGGTTTTCGGCAGAAAACGAAAAACCGAATATTCGGTATTCGGTGAAATTTTTTTCGGTCCCATCCCTAGTTTTTTGTGATATATACATACCAGGGGCGGATCCAGCGGATTTGTGATATATACATACCCCGAAATTTTCCCCAAGTGAAATTTTACACAAGGGTCCTCCTTTGGTTTTTTGTTCCCGGCCAAAAAAAATTCCGATACGTCTCCAATTGACCAAATTTGGCCTAAAAATCAAAAATTTCCCCTATTACCCAGACCCCTGCAACTCTGTGGCTTATATACTATTCTTTGTTATTGTCTTTCGTAAAAGCCTATGCATGTATACACGAGTACATTATGCTGCATTTGCATGTCTCACAGCTAGTGTTGGGATTTTTTTCGGAACGTGCCCGAACCCGAACCATTCGTACCCGAACCACCCGAACCCGAACCCGAACTTTGGCCAAATGAAGTGTTTGACATTGAATATAGAAAGTCAAAAAACACCCATTAGTTAGGAGAAGAAATTTATACTTTTAATATTTAAACGTTGAATAAAGTAATTAGTGAGTATTCAGTAAGTTACACGCTTTATCAATTTCTATTCGGCTTTTCCGCTTTGTTTCGATGTTAAGAAAATGCACGTGTAGGTGCAAGGGTTACTTGTTTAAACAGCCGAAATTTGCGAGAAATTTTTTTCCGTAATCAGATTCATGAAATTTCGAAATTGCTTACTGTTACGTGTGAATGCTGTTGCGAATGAGCATATTCAAATAATTTAGCTATTGGTACACGCGACCGCGCAGTACATTAAAGACCGGTTCATACTAGTCCTTATGAACACAGACAGGGACGACAAAGCTTGGTTAGCTGCTGTGACTGGCACAAACATTTCGGCTAATTTTTTGCATATGATTCGCAAGTGACCCCAATTTTATACATGTAAAGATGTAGCTTGTTTGACCAAACCATTTTCTTGGAATTGCTCAAGGACAAAATGATAGGGACAAGGACTATAAACCGTGACTAACAGCTTCTAGAATCTCCCCGGACTGTCGGATATGTAATTTCCAGTATTTTGAGCCTCAGTTTCACTTTATATGCTTCTCTGGTCTAAAATTTGCATTGTTTTTGAACGAAATATGCGAGTTTGTGTCGTTTTTGGCAGTTAAAATTGCAGACATGTGCATTTTTACAGATCTCACAAAATCGAAAAGCCATTTCCCAGCCGAAAATCTTTTCTGACTACGCTACTGAGATGTTTTGTAATATGACCAAAAAATTTTTCTTCGTGAAGTAACTTAAAAAGAAAGAAACTAAAAAAACTAAAAATTAAAAAAACTTTCGCCGCCCCCCCCCCCGAAATTTTATCCTGGATCCGCCACTGATACATACCTAGCGAATCAGCAATATCACCTTGGCATCCCTATAAGAAATATATAATAATCTATGGTTAAAAAACATAAAAATTCTATTTTGTTCGGCAAACAAGATTTTATCAAGGAACTTAATATACCCTAGCCATTTTGCCGCCGACGTCGGATTCGATCTCCAGCACCGCCCGGCCTCTGATGCGCCGAAACAAGTCCACCACTTCCACGTGCTTCACGTTGTGCAAGCTGATGCCGTTCACCTAAAACAAACTACCACCACTACAAAATATTAAAATCTGTTAAATCACATTTAACCGGAAGACTCTAAATTATCTATGGTCCATAAACCCATAATTATTGCCCCAGAAACGTAAACAACCAGCACAATTGTTGTAGCCGAACAGGAAAACGCAGCTTGCTGAATGAAGCGGACAAGCAATATTTTTAAACTAACGGCTAAAATTCTATCGCCACGATGCAGTCGCCCGGACGCAGCGGCGGGCCCGTCGTCTCGAAGGCGTGACACGAACACTCCAAAGTCATCGGGCACTGCGGGACGGTCACAACCGCCGGCCACATTGAAGCCGAAACCTGAAAACATACGTGCAGACTCCACTGTAAAGTCGGGGATCGGATGAATGGGATGGGGATGGGAATGACTGGCACCTTCCGCCCCACAAGTTCGCTTGACAAAAAGGTCAACACGCACACTGTGGACCCCACTCATCCGGCATTACTTCTGTCTCTAGCGGGCGGGGAAAAAAACCCACCCCATTTTTTGGGGGAAAAAACCCACCCCGGTTCCGGAACTTGGGTATCTGGTACAGGTCTAAAAATTTGCCAGCGTATAGTACAGTCCCTGTAGGCAAACGTATATAAGCGGTATCCAAACGGGGTCTCGTTGGTACTTTTTATGAGTCAAAAATTTTGACCCCCCCATTTTTGACTCGAGATGGCTCCAAGCCTCCAAGGGAGGTGAATTTTGGAGTCTCATTTCTCAGCACTAAGAGATGCGAGCTCAAATTTAAAAACACTTTTACAGAGGACTACCCTTCCTCTATTCATGACCGCAGTGGCAGGTCCCTCCTTCTTTCGTACGAGGGAAGGGATGACCGAAATTAGACGGGGTAAAAAAAACCCAGGTGGGGGAAAAAACCCACTTTTTGAAAATGGTCTGGTGATGTCCAAAAACCTAGTAGCCACTCCAAAAGACTCATGGTAGTGTAAAAAAACGTTTATTGTTAACACAAATGCGCATACTGACACTTTCTTGATCGAATTCTGGAATACGGGCCCAATAGTCGGACTTTGTCATTTTGAGGTCCCTTTGGAGCGGAAAGTAGTATTATCTGGCACTATTGCCAGTTTTTTGTATGTTTTTAATTATAACCTATTAATTTCTCTTGTATAAACGCCAAATAGCAGAATGAAAGTAAAATATCCCCGTCACGACCAGTCATACCCACTTACGGTACCCTCCATGGAGGGTCGATGGCGTAAAAAGTAGCCGTAAAGTGCAGATTTTGCATGTATTTGAAACGTAATAGCAACTTTTTAGTTGTTTTCAACGTTTTCAGGCGAAGTTAAGGTGTTTTATTTTCAATTCTGAAAATTCAAAATTTTATAATGGGCTGCGAAGGGCCGTTTTCAAACTTGCCTACCTGAGGCCCCATAGCAAATCTGCGTATAGTTTTGGCATCAGGGGCGTCTACTACTCCTAATACGTGCCATAGCGTTGAAAAACTACCGCTAACACATTTTTCGGGTGATTTATGGGGTGGGTTTTCCCCCCACATGGGTTTTTTCCCCTAAATGGGTTTTTTCCCCGGCAAGTTTTTGGCTTCCCGCCAAAAAATGGTAAGAGATAGCGAAATGAAACCGGTGCCAGCATTTAGAGCAAGGTTAGGCCTACGACAAATTTTTTTGGTTTCCCGTGAAAACGTATAGTGAATAGTCTGATGAGCAACATTACGAAATATGAAAATGCGGGTTTTTCCCCGCCTGCTATACTTAACTAACTACCGATTACAGATTACAGTAATAAACTCAACAATAATACCTTAATACTAACGACCCCATAAAAGTGATAACGACATTCAGTGAAACAATTTTCAACGACATTGATTCTCTGCCATACATCGTTCAATATAAAGCTAGAAGCCCCCGATCCGCTCTGAATGCCCAAAATAACTATCGCCATATATACATACATATTTATTATTTAATTAAAATCTCTATAAATTATAAACTGCTCTAAATCTAAATCTTGCATGATCAACAGCTTTACGGTTTTACCTATATAACACTCGTGGCAGAGGCAAACAAAAACAACACAATCTAAACTGAAATTTTACTTCGGCTTTAAAACACTTGGAATTGGCATAACTCACAAAAATAGGATTTCTATAATTACGTATCCGAAAAGTCCATTGCATTATCCAAGCCGAAAGTTGGAGTCAAAATTAAGTCATTATACACATGCAAGTGCAGTTTCACTCACCGGCTGGGCCTCTGTAAAGTTCTACAATCACGGCTTTGCTGATGAAGTCGGACATAGATTTAAATTAATCATGGCAGCGCCACAAACTATATATGCGCCAGCAGCGAAGCCTAAAACATGCGATTGCTGTTAAATGAAATCCTCAAGCAGTCAAGCACCGATGTTACAGTTATTGCCTTGCCACACAATCTGGGGGAGGAGCTGTCGACGGGGGAGGGGCGGAGCAACCGGCCGTTTTTGCTTCGTGAGCCACCAATTTTGCTTTGCTCCTGAGCCACAGATTTTTGCTTCATGAGCTACCTTCTGGAGGGGGAGCAATCCAGGGTTGGGCACCGGAAAAAAACTCGAAATTGGTAAATTACTCGTGTAAAGTTTAAACTTGCTCAAAATGCTTTAAAATCGTTTTAAAAACAAAAATAAACCTATTTTGTGACTAAATAAACAAATTGTGATTATTAACGATAGTTGGCAATGTTTTTCAGTATTGTTATACACCGACATCAAGTTTTGATATATGCGTAATCGACCATTCATGAACATTGAAATATATAGCGGTGCGGGGAAAAAAACCTATTTACAAGTTTTCGGGTCCTCCTGCGCTCCACATAAATCGGATCCATTAATGCTCGCGGCTGTTATACGGCCATCTTTCGCGTAACTGTTGCACTAATAAAATGAATTCTAACTACACACGTTTCTGAGTAATAAGCCTCGAAACGTCCGGGGAAACAAAACCCTATGCGGGAAAAAAACCCAAATGCGGGGAAAAAACCCTACCACTTTTTTCGGCTGTTCTATTACCAGTGAGTATGAATTCAATTCCATCGTGTTCTACAACTCTTAGGCTGCAGTATGGACTAAAAAAACCGTTTCTCCGACACCCATGTGACTCACAATAAATCTTCAAAAATCGACCCTTTTTGGCAGAAATGACTTCTGCCCAAATATGCATTTTTTTAGTATTTAAATGCATTAAAAATAGATTTTTGCACTTATTATGTTAGAAACGGTGGCCAACCACCGCCCGCGTCTACCATTCTTGGATTTAGGTGGTACGCAGCAGCTAAAGCCTAAATATTCCAAAAAATGCCAAATTTTGGTGAAACATCACCAAAACAGGTTTCGTACGGGGTGTCGGGGTATGGGCCAAAACGACAAAAAACGACGTTTTGCGGCCGAATAAACGGTTTCAATGAAGTCTACACATGTTCTTACCCCAGATCAGTCAACTTTTGTATCAACAATGGGTGAGTTTAGCAAAAAATTGTCGCCAAACAAAATAGGGTTTTTTCCCCGCAATAGGGTTTTTTTTCCCGCACAAACTTTGAACTGTCACAGGTAAATAAATGGAAAATTTTGTCACTTTGGAATTTTTCAACATGCAAAATTTTGAAATTTTATAAAAAATGCTACAGGCCTCAAAACTGCACAGAAATTGGTGTGGTAAGTAAGTTTGGGATGCGCTTTCCATCTACATACTCAAAAAGGTCCTATGTCGTAAGGTTCGGCCAGGAAGCACTAGGGTTTTTTTCCCCTCAAAACGCGTAGGGTTTTTTTCCCGCACCACTATACGGGTACTTCAGAAGCTATCCGTTCCTTTTCTGGGTGTGTACGAGTAATGAGCCGGGTCTATAACTGCTATAAAGTATTAGGGATGTCGCGGATGTAACTTTTTTGACATCCGCGGATGCGGATGCGGATGTTGACTTCTGACATCCGCGCGGATGCGGATGCGGATCTTTTTAGAATACGTTCTAAACAGATTATGAGCCGAATTTTTGAAACATTTTTCACCAAAAAATACATAATATACTAAAAATAGCAAGTATGAATGCAAGTACTAAGGAATGAGACTTAGATAAAACAGTTTGTATTGAAGTTGTGCATTCATTATATATACATATTTTCTAAGCCATGCACCGTCATCAACAGTTTGTTTAAAATGCTATTGGTTAACTTTATGCCAACTCAAAGGCTATCGGCGTGACCCTCTGGCAACTTGATGCTTTTTGTTTTGGTTGGTGTATAATCACTATACGTACTCTGTCTATTCTTTCTAATCTACGAAAGCTGTACTCTGATAATATTGTTTTGACAATTATTGCTTTACAAGTTTGTAGACTAGTCTCTCTCAAACATGCAAAACTTAGTTCGAATATGCCCGCAATATCAAATATTCGTGAAGCCTACTTTAGAACAGAGCGATTTGCAACCAACAATGAGGTGAAAAAGCCTAGAATAAAGTTTCACCCATCGTTTTAAGAGCAAAATATTGGTATAGACATGCACAAAAATCAAAATTTTCGTCTGATTTTCTACATTTTTAGTAAATTTTGCCGAATCTGCAACATCCGCACATCCGCATTAAATTTTTGCGGATGCGGATGTCAAAAAGTTGCGGATCATCCGCGGATGCGGGTATCCGCGACATCCCTATAAAGTATAAACTAGGTTTATATTTTATATATATATAAGCCTTAACCATATTCTAGCTTCCTTAATAGGTATATAGTTGCAAGTAGTGCCGGAAAATTTCAATGACACATATTTTTTAAAATATTAAGTTTACCTTACCGTCGGACAGCTTATTTTGTCGGATACTACCATATTCTAACTCGAGCTGTTGTTGTAATCCACCATATACAAAAAATTAAATTGTCAGTTTTGTTTGATTACATAATATTTTGTAACGTTCTAAATCAAAGCGGGTGTGTCCGTTTAAGCAGCGAAAATGGATCGGGATCGAAACATACATTTCTCATTATTAATGGGATTAAGATTTTCGCTATTGATGCACGTAATTTCTAGGAACGAATCGAAGTATTGAACCAGAATAGAACAGCATAGCAATTTTAGGTACATCGTATCACTGGCGGTCCCAGACTTCAATTTCGGGGGGGCGGAGGTCTGAAGAAATTTTATTTAAAGAAGAAACTATATTTAAAAGCAGATTATCTTTTGCAATTTTACTGCTGCAATCATTTGAATACACCCCATCAGCGGTTTTTTTGACTAATTTTTGCGCCACAGTTATGAAACTCAAGATCAGCCAACAACTACTAAACTTTTTGCAGTTATGCACTGACATAATATCCCCACCCGTTTTTTTTGATATATATAGTTGATACGTCGTTTCTACGTTGAGAAAATGACATTTTCGTGCAAAAATCACGTAATTTGACTTTTCTCTAAAATTTTCAAAAGCCCATAACACCGACTCTACAAACTATTTTTAGAAAAGGAAAAAAAACGGGTGGCAGGGTTTTTTTTTTGTGCAAAACCCTGTGCAAATGCACACTTTTTTAAAATTTTGCACACAAAAATTAAAATTTTGCACAATAATGCACAGTGCCCCATGGGTCTGAGATGTGCTCAAAATGCACTGTTTTCAAATGCAAAATCAAAAAAAATTCTGGGGGCTGCCGCCCCCAGACCCCTGCATCTACTGGCATCAACGGCGACAGGTCTTTAGACTGCTTTTTGGCAAATCGCGCATAACTTGCGTTCAAATTGTTAGAGGTATATATATATTTCTAAAAATCGCGTTACACGCCGTCAAAAGTCTCTAGCTCCCCAGACCTCCACAACTAAACTGTCTCACGAAGTGGGGGGGGGGGGGAATGGCTCCACCCAACCTGAAAATTTTCTAGATCTGCCACTGATATGATTTTATGCATATAACGTAACAAGGGGATATCTACCAAGGAATTTCCGCCCCAGAAATTTTTTTCCAGTAAAACTTTACACAAGGGTTCCCCTTTGAATTTTATGGGCCGGAAAAATTCTGTTTCGTCTTCAATTAAACAAATTTTGCCCGAACAATAAAAAATTCCTGCATTTTTCAAGGGACTGCCGCCCCAGATCCCGGCAATGACCAAGGTTCCTAAACAAATACTGATGAATATCTTTTTCAAGGCAAAATTTATTTCAAAATCCTACAAAAGCTCTGGCTTCTTGGGACTGCCTCCCCTGGGCCCCGCAATCACCCAGATTCGTCAACAAAGTGTTGCTTAAAGTTCTTTTTATTTAAAAATTTTTTAATGCAAATTTTATTTCAGAATTCCACAAAAGCTGTGGCTTCTGGGGGCTGCCGCCCCGAGACCCCTGCCAGGCGCCAATTATGGCATACACATTTTTGCAAGATTAAGTCAAGGAAAATGGGTCGGTTTCCCTTCGCTCAAAAAATTTCTTGGATCTACATCTGACAGCCATTGTGCTAATGCCATTAATTTCCAATATTTAGAATTTCAGCACGCCAACATAAACATAGCAACAACCACCAAGGGCGTACCCAGGGTGGAGGGTGGGAATCCCCCCAAAATTTTTACCAAGTGATTATTTACACAAAGGTCCCCCTTCGGTTTTTATGGTCCGGCCGGAAAAATTTTCTGATACGTCTCCAATTGACCAAATTTGGCATAAAAATCAAAAATTTTCCCGATTTTTTTTCTGGGGGCTGCCGCCCCCAGACCCCTGCGACTTTGTGGCTTACTAAGCCTTGTTATTACATAATATCTTTCATCAAAGCCTACGCATGTATACATGAGTACATTATGCTGTATGTACATGTTCACACCAGTATATATATTATGCTAAATTTATATACTTGCGTTATATACACACTGTCTGATGTGACGTTACTTACTACTTTTTGTTTTAATTTTTCTGTCGGAAGAAATTTCTGATACGTCTCCAGCTGACCAAATTCGGCCTAAAAATTGGAAAAATCGCCAATTTTTTCTGGGGGCTACTGCCCCTAGACCGCTGCAACTTATTGGTTTAGTAATCTTGCGTTTGTAAGGCGTTTTATGAGTGTTAAAAATGCTAATAAGTGCCTTTTTTGACCCGTTACAAAAAATTGAAAAGTCATTCCCACCCCCGAACTGGGTAGGCCACTGATACGTACGTACCTCTAGAGGTATAAAAACGCGTATATTTGCTTCTATATAGGCGAGGAAAACGCATTTACAGTTTGCACAGAAAAATAAAATTTTGCACACTAAAATTAAAATTTTGCACAATTATGCACACAAAATTTTTTGAAAAAAAAAACCCTGACGGGTGGGGATATTTTCCTAAAGATAATGTGGTTAAAGTTTCGAAGCCGTAGTCCGTTTTTAGCTTGAGTTCTGTGGGCGCAAAAATTACACTGAAATGTCAAAACCACGAAAACGATATTACCCCCTTAAGGTGGCGCTCAGGGGAACCGACTTTGGCGTTTAATTTTTTTCAGCGGCATTTTTGACCATAATGTCTTGAAGGAAAGTTGTTCAAAATGAAAATAGCTTTTATTTGATGTGCATATTGTGATAAAATTTTTTTTAAATTTTTTTGGACAATTTTGTAGCCGTAGCAAAAAAATTTTTGTTTCCATATAAAATGATTACTCATATCATTGAAATATGTGGCATCTTAGCTTTAAATTGATGTATTAAACTTAAGAATACGTTGAAGTTTTGCTGAGTTATTTAGCCGTGAAAATTGCAAATCCAAAATGAAAAACCTACAAAGCTGATAAATCTTCGAAAATGTCAATTTTTTGATTTAATTTCTTAAAAAATTGAGTATGGCTTTTTGTAACTTTTTCAACGGAAATATGCAGTCCTAGGAAAGGTCTAATTTTTGAAAAAGTGAAACGTGTGGGCAAACCTTACATTTTTGCGTATCGAAATCGACTACTTTTTTGGACCTGGGTCCCAGCTGCCGTTTGCAATTGAGTTGAAAATTTGCACAATGAAAGAAAGAATATAAATGCAGACGGGAAAGTTTTTCGATTTTCAAATTTTGGCCCGCAGCACTTTTTGTAGTCGCTCAAACACGACTGATTTTTGAAAAATCGATTTTTTGCAAAATCAAAAATAAAAATGAAAAATCGAAGATCAATCACGTCTAGATTTTTGAGAGATCTTTCTATTGATACCAAGATCATCAAAATCGGTTGAAGTTTCGCTGAGCTAGGTCAAAAACAAAATTAGTGTGAATAGGAAATTCGACATGGTCATAAATTTTGACACATTCACATTAAAGTGCTGAACTGTATGGTAAATAGGTTTTTTTGATGTCTCTTTGATGTACAATTAAAATGGTATTGCTATTTATTGCATGAGCTGAGCGCCAAACATGAGATTTGTTGCTGAGCGCTACCTTAAGTAAAATTAAAATTTTAGGTTCAACGTTGACGAAACTTGAAATAAAAAACCTGGCTAATATGGTTGTTCTCGCATCTATCTAGTGCAAACGAAGCGAAATAAGCATTGACAAGTCGCCATCGAATAATAATGAAGTTACTAAGACGGAAAGTGTAAAATTTCAATTCAAAAGTAATTTACCGTCATTTTTGGACATCGGAAAAAAACTCGGAAAAAAACGGAAAAAAACCTGAAAAACCCGGGTTTTTTTCCGGCCATAATTTTTTTCCGGGAAAAACCAACCCTGGAGCAATCCCCCCCACGCCCATGTATGGTTTTAACCCATTTGATTCATCCAGTACGTTTTGGTGTTCAGTTTCTCACTGGAAATGCCAACGCCCGCTCGTGGTGCAGTAGCCTCACCCACTCCGAAGGAATCCAATGAATGTTTCACCTGCAAGGGGGCGATTGGGACTAAGGATTTTCTGATCAAATGCGGCTTGTGCCAACGCGTCGGGCACAGCAAGTGTCATGGGGTTACCGACCAGCAGTATAGAGCTTGGGAGAAATCTGGAACAGTTCCTTTTGTGTCTTTCCCTTGCCCGCGCTGCAAGTCTCTGCCTGACCGGATTTGCGAGCTAGAGAATGTGCTTACGACTGTAAAAGCGACGACAGGCCTAGATCTACCCGTACTCCTCTCGAACGTAGTGAAGGAAACGATGAAAGCCTGAGCACCAGCCCTAGAATCAATTGCGGAGCGAGTTGTATCCCAGCAGAAGCAACTTCAACAGAACGATAGCAATCTGGAAGTTGTTGTCACCCGCGTCATGGATGAATTGCAAGAAAAGCAAGAAAAGTCTCGTCGTCATTGGGATTGGGGTCCCTGATTATGAAGTCAAACGGTCAAGCTGCAGATCCGAAACCTTTTGTGGAAAAAATGGCTGAGCGGTCCGGTGTGTTTGCGGCAGATATTGAAAGAGTATACCGTGATGGCGAAGTTGGAACTGTTCGAGGCCGCATTGTTAAAGTCAAGTTTAAAACTGATAACGCTCGAGGCCGTTTCCTCCAAGCAGCTACTAGTTACCACAGTCTTGGTGAAAATTTCCACCGGATTTGGGTTCGCCCCGATCTTACGTATGCTGAGCGGGCGCGAGACCGTGCCCTACGTGCAGAACTCAAAAGTAGGCGCGAAAGAGGAGAAAAGTTGACTAATAGAAATAATAGAATTGTACCCGGTGGACCCCCCCCCCATCCCCAAACGAGTCGTAAAATGTGGTGACTGGTGACGATCAAAAAGTAGTTTTGAGTATGTAATGTTATTTTGTTTAATGCACGTAGTATTGTCAACAAATTTGCTGAATTTAAGGTTGAAATTGTTGACAGCAATTACAATTGGTCAATTATATGCATAACTGAGACATGGCTACATGATAATATATTAAACTGTGAATTCAGACTAAGCTGACAGATACGTCTACTATAGAACTGATAGAAAAACTACTGGTGGGGCGGGGGTGTAGCAATGTTGGTGCATAAAAATTACCACAGCCATCAAATTCCAAATATTTGCCCCAGCGATTTTGAAATTTGTGTTACTAATATCAAGCTAAAAAACGGCCATATCAGATTTATTTTGTGCTACAAAACGCCAAATCAAAATTCCCAACAAATTACATCCTTTTGTAATTACACACAATCCTTTTTTCCTCGAAATGGACGTCAAACGATTTTTTTATTAGGTGATTTCAATCTGTCGGACGTAAATTGGTCAACCCCTGCGTCAACTCATTTTTGACCCCCTCCCTCCCCGAAATGACGCAATTTTTACCTTTTTTGACCAAAAAACACCGATTTTGACATTTTTTGGCAGAAATTTTGGTAAAAATCGCTTAAGTTTTACGAAAAAATGCTAATTTTTTCCAATTTTGGCCAAAATTTTACTCCCGCCGGGACCCTCCCCCCTTTTTCCACCCTGGTGGGACCCCATCTCCCTCCCTCGGGATCGAATTTTGGGGGGGTCTTCCCCCCCCCATCCCCCCCCCCAACTACATGGATGCAGGTACTAAAAACTCGAAATTTTCAGGAAAAATCCTGCCAGCTTGAGCTCAGCCTAGAGAATCCTGCCAGCTAAGCCTAGACGAGGCCTTAAAACATCACAACGCACTCAAAACTATCCAAAAACAAAGAGCCACTTTTGGCTTCAAACTTTGGCCTACGTTACCTTCCCAAAACACAAAAAATGCGGATCAAGTGCAGTTGGGGGGGGAAATAGTGGACCTATTTTTTGGAGTAGAGCACCTTGAGGGAAGCATTTTTTGTAATAGAAACCGTAAAGCGTCGTTTTTTGTCATTTTGGCCCATACCCCTTACGAAACCTGTTTTTGTGATGTTTCAACAAAATTTGGCATTTTTTTAAATATTTAGGCTTTAGCTGCTGTGTACCACTTGAATACAAGAATGGTAGATGCGGACGGTGTTTGTCCATCGTTTATAACGTAATAAGCGCAAAAAAATTTATTGTTAATGCATTTAACTGTAAAAATTAAACTGTAAAAATTACAAAAATTTGCGAAGTGGCGATTTGTGCCTGTGACCTCTTTGTCCTAACAAAATTAAGTCTAATTTTTGACCCCAAAACAAAAAATCTTCAGTTTCTGCTCTTAAACGGCTTATGATTTTTTTTATTTTAGCATTCGTTTTTTATGCACTTGAAAGTTGACAGTGAAAAATCAGCCACGCTGAGCCTGTCTGTGCGATTTCTTGTCCTACGTCAAACTACTGTAAAAGTTTTACACCCGGATTTGAAAAAACTAGTAAAATCTTGCTGATAGAACAACTCTCTATCTGCGTAATTTACGGGGTCTCGGCCTGGGTGTTAGGGCTTGTTTCAGATTTTTCGAAATTTTAAGGGGGCTTGCCCTGGCGTGTCGGATTCTTGAACTGACAAAAACGCAAAAATTTTCAATTATATATCCCATTTTTTATTTTCGTATGTAGTTCGAGTCTCAAAGTCGAAATATTACTTTTCACGTTAAAAAACGGTCAATTTTTACCTAAAAAATGCTAAAATACACACTTTTAAAAATTTACACAACATACCCTTAATTTACACAGCAAATTTTTAATTTACACAACATTTATATACACAGTGCCGACTTTGAAAAAAAACCCTGGGCTGAAGTCATCCAATCGTTTTGTATATGCATATATATATACCACAAAATCTTAACAGTTTTTGTAATTTAATAAGTGAACAACCAATATTATTATCAGCTTTGCAACTTATTCATTTGTGTGTATATACATACGTGTATTTATGCTGCTGAGTGCTGAGTTCGTAATTTTTATTCCCTTTGACTATATTATACAGTAAGACCATTCAACTAGAAAAAAACAGAAAAAAGTTAGAAAATAACTAGAAAAAAAAACAGAAAAAAGTTAGAAAATAACTAGAAAAAAACAGAAAAAAGTTAGAAAATAACTAGAAAAAAACCAGAAAAAAGTTAGAAAATAACTAGAAAGAAACCAGAAAAAAGTTAGAAATAAACTAGAAAAAAACCAGAAAAAAGTTGGAAAAAAACTAGAAAAAACGCAGAAAAAAGTTAGAAAATAACTAGAAAAAAAAACAAAAAAATTTAGAAAAAAATTAAAAACCTAGCATATATATATGTATATACCTACTAGAACCAGTGCATAAAACAGCTAGACAATAGACACCCTTAAAAACAACTAGAATTCAGTTTCAGAAAAGTATATAGAGCATTAACGTGACTGAACAATAAAGAAAATCAACAGGGAACACTCTGAAAAAATTGAAAATGTCCAAGAAAGGGTTGGTGAAAAATCAGAAAAAAAACAGAAAAAAACAGAAAAAAGCCAGAAAAAACGTAGAAAACAGCTGGAAAAAAACCAGAAAAAAGTTAGAAAAAACCAGAAAAAAGTAGAAAAAAACTAGATCCTGAGACTAGCAGTTAGAAAAAAAACAGAAAAAAGTCAGAAAAAATTAGAAAAAAACAGAAAAAAAAACAGAAAAAAACCAGATATTCGTCAGGAAGGATTAGAAAAAAAATAGAAAAAAACCAGAAAAAAACTAGATAATTTTTTCTAGCTTTTTTCTGGGTTTTTTTCTAGTTTTTTTCTAGAAATAATGGCCCGTATTCACATACTAAGTGTAACGCTTAAACTTAGTGTTTACACTTAGTGTTAGCGCTTATAAGCGCTAAGTGTTATTCACATACTTAGTGTTTATTTAAGCGCTTAGCAAACACTAACGCTTAACTTAGCGTTTCAATTTTGTATTCACATACTTAAAATTTAGTGTTTGGCTTAGAATTAAGCGCTTAAGTTTAGGGACCTCGGGAGCTCCCTAAGCGCTTAGTTAGTGAATGGTGTGGGGAAGGGGTAGGGAGAGTGGGGGAGGTTCTTGGCCGCCATGGGAAGGAAGGGCATGCAATTTAGGATATATTAGTGACATTTTCCGACCAATTCGATCCATTTTGCTCGTTGCATCGCCAAAAATAAAAAATGCACTGCAAAAAATGCCAAAAGGCCCGAATTCACATACTAAGAGTTATTCACATACTAACGCTAAGCGTTTGCTAAGTGTTAGCGCTTAATTTGTACTAAACTGTTATTCACAAAATAAACGCTTAAAAATTAGTGTTATACTAAACTTAGCGTTTAGCAACTTTTGTTCTTAGTTTTGGCTTTGGCTTGGAGTGCGCTCCCTGCTTGATGTGGATCCGGAATTCGTTATTTATCGGCATATCCATTTGGTATTTATAAATCCGATTGTAGATTTATTTAAATTACTATTTGTTATTAATAATATATATTTTTCTCGAACTATAAATTTGTAAAAAATGTTTTCAGCAGGTGGATTCCTGAGAAATGCAAAATCAGCTCTACATGTTTCAGGGGGCATATCGTGAAAAATATAAATTTTCAAATAGAAGTTCTTGAAGAAAAATTACTTCGATTAAGATGCTCTACTCAAAAATGTAAAAAAACGAATTTGGACAACAAAGTGCATTTTTTATTTTTTGCGATTAAACGAGCAAAATGGATCGAATTGGTCGGAAAATGTCACTAATATATTCTAAATTGCATGCCCTTCCTTCCCATGGCGGCCAAAAACCTCCCCCACTCTCCCTTCCCCTTCCCCACACCATTCACTAACTAAGCGCTTAGGGAGCTCCCGAGGTCCCTAAACTTAAGCGCTTAATTCTAAGCCAAACACTAAATTTTAAGTATGTGAATACAAAATTGAAACGCTAAGTTAAGCGTTAGTGTTTGCTAAGCGCTTAAATAAACACTAAGTATGTGAATAACACTTAGCGCTTATAAGCGCTAACACTAAGTGTAAACACTAAGTTTAAGCGTTACACTTAGTATGTGAATACGGGCCTTTGTTGTCCAAATTCGTTTTTTTACATTTTTGAGTAGAGCATCTTAATCGAAGTAATTTTTCTTCAAGAACTTCTATTTGAAAATTTATATTTTTCACAATATGCCCCCTGAAACATGTAGAGCTGATTTTGCATTTTTCAGGAATCCACCTGCTGAAAACATTTTTTTACAAATGTATAGTTCGAGAAAAATATATATTATTACTAAGAAATAGTAATTTAAAATCTATAATCAGATTTATAAATACCAAATGGAAATGCCGATAAATAACGAATTCCGGATCCACAACAAGCAGGGAGCGCACTCCAAGCCAAAGCCAAAACTAAGCACAAAAGTTGCTAAACGCTAAGTTTAGTATAACACTAATTTTTAAGCGTTTATTTTGTGAATAACAGTTTAGTACAAACTAAGCACTAACACTTAGCAAACGCTTAGCGTTAAGGCCGATTCACACGCTGCAATTTTACTGCGATTTTGCCGCAGCGTTTTTGCCGCTGCGGCAAAACGCAGCTTGCCGCACGCAAAACGCAATGTCTGAACAGACGCAGCGTTTTTAGTGCGGAATGCCTGCGTCTTGATTTTGCCGCAGCGTTTTAAACGCCGGACTGCAATTCGACCTGCGATTTTATTGCGTTTTGATACTGCGGCCGTCTTGGTTTGAATAATTTTCGCGGAGCAATTTGTAATTTTTTTGAAACTGTAAAGACGCAGCAAACTGGCATGCGAGACGCACTGAGGACGCAAAGTTTGTTCAGACAGTGCGTTTCATTTGCGACACCCTGCGGCTCGCGTTTTGCGTCAAAATCGCAGCGGCAAAAACGCACCGTGTGAATCGGCCTTTAGTATGTGAATAACTCTTAGTATGTGAATTCGGGCCAATTTTCCTGTGAGCCCTAAGCCTAAGCCTAAGCCCAAGCCTAAATTAAGGTAGCGCTGAGCAACAAAACTCATGTTTGGCGCTCAGCTCATGCAATAAATAGCAATACCACTTTAATTGTATATCAAAAAGACATCAAAAAAATCTATTTACAATATAGTTCAGCACTTTAATGTGAATGTGTCAAATTTTATGACCATGTCGAATTTCCTATTCACACTAATTTTGTTTTTGATCAATAGAAAGATCTCTCAAAAATCTAAACGTGATTGATCTTCGATTTTTCATTTTTATTTTTGATTTTGCAAAAAATCGATTTTTCAAAAATCAGTCGTGTTTGAGCGACTACAAAAAGTGTTGCGGGCCAAAATTTGAAAATCGAAAAACTTTTACGTCTGCATTTATATTCATTCTTTTATTGTGCAAATTTTCAACTCAATTGCAAACGACAGCTGGGACCCAGGTCCAAAAAAAGTAGTCGATTTCGCTACGCAAAAATACAAGGTTTGCCCACACGTTTCACTTTTTTAAAAATTAGACCTTTCCTAGGACTGCATATTTCCGTTGAAAAAGTTACAAAAAGCCATACTCAATTTTTTAAGAAATTAAATAAAAAATTTGACATTTTCGAAGATTTATCAGCTTTGTAGGTTTTTCATTTTGGATTTGCTATTTTCACGTGTAAATAACTCGGTAAAACTTCAACGTATTTTTAAGTTTAATACATCAATTTAAAGCTAAGAAACAGCATATTTTAATGATATGAGTAATCATTTTATATGGAAACAAAAATTTTTCTGCTACGGCTACAAATTTGTCCAAAAAATTAAAAAAAAATTTTATCACAATATGCACATCAAATGAAAGCTATTTTCATTTTGAACAACTTTCCTACAAGACATTATGGTCAAAAATGTCGCTGAAAAAAATTTAACGCCAAAGTCGGTTCCCCTGAGCGCCACCTTAAGGCCAAGTTTGAATTTGGTCAAAAATTGGACGTTTCTGGCGAATTTGGCCACTTTTTAGGCAGGAACCCGGTCAATGAGCGTTTGTTTTGATCCTAAAAAATTGCAAACAATAATCTGACACCATTTAGACACGATTAGAACGGAAAATGCAAGGGCTTCGGAAAAAAATTGCGAAAATGTCCCTCACTGAGGGTTCAAAATTCGGGGGGTCGTATCTCAAAAAATCCAGAAAATGAAATAGGGGTTCTTGAAGCAAAACTGCTTCCCCCAAAGTGCTCTACTCGAAAAAATAGGTCCACTATTTCCCCTCCCCCAACTGCATTTAACCCAAAAATGCAATTTTCAAGGACTCATAGCTCAGAAAATACCAATTTATGGATAGGGGTTCTTTTACAAAAAATACGTCCCTTGAGGTGCTCTACTAAAAAAGGTCCACTACCCCCCCTAACTGCACTTGATCCGAAAATTTCGGTAAGTTTTACCTGAAAATTTGAAGTTTTCAGATAATGTTCAGATAAATGCTTTTTACAGAATTTTCAAAACAAATTCAGAGGACTGGTTTTCGTCACTTTTAGCGAAAGATCGTCTCCCTTTAGCGACGAGGTGGTTTGACGTTATCAAATTGTGTCACTGGCCCGTATTCACATACTAACACAACACTAACGCTTATATAAACTTAGTGTTTGTTTACACTTAGTGGGATCAAGTGACGTTGCGGGGGGAAAAATAGTGGACCTATTTTTTGGAGTAGACCACCTTAAGGGATGCATTTTTTGTAATAGAACCCCTTATCCACAAATTTGGATTTTTTGAGCTATGACCCCTTGAAAATTGCATTTTCAGTGTTTTTGGAAGTGAACGTAGGCCAAAGTTCGAAGCCAAAAATGGCTATAATCTTTATTTTTGAATAGTTTTGAGTGCGTTATGATGTTTTAAGGCATCGTCTAGGCTTAGTTGGCGGGATTCTCTAGGCTAAGCTGGCATTTTTTTTCTGAAAATTTTGTTTATTTATTGCCTATGCCTTAGCCTAAGCCCAAGCCAAAATTAAGGGCTAAGGCCAAGTTTGAATTTGGTCAAAAAATTGGACGTTTCTGGCAAATTTTTCGGCAGGAACCCGGGCAAACAGCCTCTGTTTTGATCCTAGAAAATTGCAAACAATAATCTGACACCATTTAGACACGATTAGAAAGGAAAATGCAAGGGCTTCGGAAAAAAATTGAGAAAACGTCCCTCACTGAGGGTTCAGATTTAGGGGGGTCGTATCTCAGAAAATCCAAAAAATGAAATAGGGGTTCTTGAAGCAAAAATGCTTCCCCCAAGGTTCTCTACTAAAAAAAATATGTCCACTATTTCCCCCCCCCCAACTGCATTTAACCCCACTTAAGGTGGCGCTCAGGGGAACCGATTTTGGCGTTTAAAAATTTTTTCAGCGACATTTTTGACCATAATGTCTTGAAGGAAAGTTGTTCAAAATGAAAATAGCTTTTATTTGATGTGCATATTGTGATAAAATTTTTTTTAAATTTTTTTGGACAATTTTGTAGCCGTAGCAAAAAAATTTTTGTTTCCATATAAAATGATTACTCATATCATTGAAATATGTGGCTTCTTAGCTTTAAATTGATGTATTAAACTTAAGAATACGTTGAAGTTTTGCTGAGTTATTTAGCCGTGAAAATTGCAAATCCAAAATGAAAAACCTACAAAGCTGATAAATCTTCGAAAATGTCAATTTTTTGATTTAATTTCTTAAAAAATTGAGTATGGCTTTTTGCAACTTTTTCAACGGAAATATTCAGTCCAAGGAAAGGTCTAATTTTTGAAAAAGTGAAACGTGTGGGCAAACCTTACATTTTTGCGTATCGAAATCGACTACTTTTTTTGGACCTGGGTCCCAGCTGCCGTTTGCAATTGAGTTGAAAATTTGCACAATGAAAGAAAGAATATAAATGCAGACGTGAAAGTTTTTCGATTTTCAAATTTTGGCCCGCAGCACTTTTTGTAGTCGCTCAAACACGACTGAATTTTGAAAAATCGATTTTTTGCAAAATCAAAAATAAAAATGAAAAATCGAAGATCAATCACGTCTAGATTTTTGAGAGATCTTTCTATTGATACCAAGATCATCAAAATCGGTTGAAGTTTCGCTGAGCTAGGTCAAAAACAAAATTAGTGTGAATAGGAAATTCGACATGGTCATAAATTTTGACACATTCACATTAAAGTGCTGAACTGTATGGTAAATAGGTTTTTTTGATGTCTCTTTGATGTACAATTAAAATGGTATTGCTATTTATTGCATGAGCTGAGCGCCAAACATGAGATTTGTTGCTGAGCGCTACCTTAAGTAAAATTAAAATTTTAGGTTCAACGTTGACGAAACTTGAAATAAAAAACCTGGCTAATATGGTTGTTCTCGCATCTATCTAGTGCAAACGAAGCGAAATAACAGCCCCCCTACTTGGGCAGGAATTCGCTTAGCACGAGATCGACGGTTCCTTCCCCCAGCTGCACATGTATGCGTGTCTGTATTAATGTAATGTTGATGTTGTTTCAGTGATTTGGTCTTAGCGGACATCGGCGTGAAGGGATTCGGGATCAGAGACCTCACAATGCCCGGTAGGTGCCCCATCGACTCAGTGTTTCTAGTGCTAAGCGCTACAAACACAGTCACTTTCCATTTTGCCAGCTTTCATGATTCATCTATTTTTCAGTGAAACAACGGACGGCCAAGTATTTGTCGCATCTGATTAATTTCGTGCAGTTCATGGAAAGTTCTATCTAGTGCAAACAAAGCGAAATAAGCATTGACAAGTCGCCATCGAATAATAATGAAGTTACTAAGACGGAAAGTGTAAAATTTCAATTCAAAAGTAATTTACCGTCATTTTTGGACATCGGAAAAAAACTCGGAAAAAAACGGAAAAAACCTGAAAAAACCGGGTTTTTTTCCGGCCATAATTTTTTTCCGGGAAAAACCAACCCTGGAGCAATCCCCCCCACGCCCATGTATGGTTTTAACCCATTTGATTCATCCAGTACGTTTTGGTGTTCAGTTTCTCACTGGAAATGCCAACGCCCGCTCGTGGTGCAGTAGCCTCACCCACTCCGACGGAATCCAATGAATGTTTCACCTGCAAGGGGGCGATTGGGACTAAGGATTTTCTGATCAAATGCGGCTTGTGCCAACGCGTCGGGCACAGCAAGTGTCATGGGGTTACCGACCAGCAGTATAGAGCTTGGGAGAAATCTGGAACAGTTCCTTTTGTGTCTTTCCCTTGCCCGCGCTGCAAGTCTCTGCCTGACCGGATTTGCGAGCTAGAGAATGTGCTTACGACTGTAAAAGTTACGACTGTGCTTACGACTGGTTGAAGTTTCGCTGAGCTAGGTCAAAAACAAAATTAGTGTGAATAGGAAATTCGACATGGTCATAAAATTTGACACATTCACATTAAAGTGCTGAACTGTATTGAAAATAGGTATTTTTGATGTCTCTTTGATAAACAATTAAAGTGGTATTGCTATTTATTGCATGAGCTGAGCGCCAAACATGAGTTTTGTTGCTGAGCGCTACCTTAAGGTGGTAGTGTCGCCAAAGCAGTTTTGCTCATAGGCTGCAAAATGACAACTTTTTGCTTTGAAATTGTACGTTCACTGAGAAACTAGTGAAATGCCATATGGTGTCAAATAAATACTGTCAGACACTAGACTACCAATATCTACCAATAGTTTTAACCAATCACCATTTGTGAGCCAGACATCACACAATAGAGACATAAAAGTTCAAAAAATCAAGCCAGATATCAGATTGGCCAGCTTGTGAAGTACATGTAATGTTTTGACGCATAATTTTTTGCCACAAATAAGAAAAATAAAAAATAAAGGTTCGTTTTTCTTTTGATTTCAAAATAAGTGTCTAAATTTTTTACAATTTATCATTATTGCTGTGAGTACTTTACAGGTTACGCACAGTTTCACAGTTCAAACAGCCATTACTCCACAACCACTCAAGCAATTTGCACTAAATTTTGTGTGCATAAACTAGAGTATATTTACTTTTACTTTGTGTAAAGAATCTAAACAAAAAGTTTTTTAATTGTGACGTAATTATCGAATGTGAATAGGTTTTCAAAACGTCATTTTTCCGACTTTGCGACTTCACGGCTAACTGTATGCTGCATCAATTTTTCTGAAACTTGGCAAAAATATTTGCCTTGAAATATATTTTTAGAATATATAAAAAACAATGACCTATCTTTTACTGAAAAAGTTTTGTAGTCGCGCCAAATCGACTGCTTTCGCGTAGAGTTCTGCCCGGGCCTGTAGCGGGCCGCGGGCCGCGGGCCGGGGCCGGGCCGGGCCGGCCCGGGCCCGGCCCGGAGAGATTTTTAATAAATGGGCCCGGCCGGGGGCCCGGCCCGTAAAATTCCGGGCCCCCTGCCGGCCGTGTAGCGGGCCGGGCCCGGAAGCTCGCTAGTCGGCCCGGCCCGGGCCCGGCCCGGAAAATTTGCTAGTGGCAGAACTCTACTTTCGCGACACTACCCCCTTAAGGCCGTGTTTACATTGAGCTTTTTCTCAGCTGCTCGAGCAGCTGAAAAAAAGCTGCAGCTTTTTTTCGCCGTTTCCGGCTTTTTTTCAGTTGCTCGAGCAGCTGAAAAAAAGCTGGAGCAGCTGAAAAAACGCACGAGCAGCTGAAAAAAAGCGGATAAGTATGGCGGTGACTATATACTAGCTGCTCCGTTGTCATGACAACGCTGCAGTTCCAGCTTTTTTTCAGCTGCTCCAGCTTTTTTTCGCCGTTTTCGGCTTTTTTGCAGCTGCTCGAGCAGCTAAAAAAAAAGCCGGAAATGGCGAAAAAAAACTCAATCTAAACACGGCCTAAGTGTTATTCACAAACTTGAACTTCTAATATGCTAAACATACTTAAGCGCTTAGCGCTTAGCAAACGCTTAGCGTTAGTATGTGAATAACACTTAGTATGTAAATACGGGCCACGGTGTCAGACAAAAATTTCTAACTTCGTCATTTTCCGCGAAGGATAAAGATATAGTCGTACGCCAACGAAGAGGGCACTTTGTGCACAATTACTTATCTGTGATATACTTAAAGGTTATTTTAGATACTTGTAAGTAATAAACTTAAATTTTGGGTACTAAAATTTAAAATGTTAAGGCCGATTCACACGGTGCGGTTTTGCCGCTGCGATTTCGACGCAAAACGCAAGCCGCAGGGTGTCGCACACAAAACGCAGCGTCTGAACAAACGTTGCGTTAGTGTTTGTGAACTTCGGCCGGCCGGCCGGCAAAACGCACCGTGAAACGCCGTGAAACGCACCGTCTGAACAAACTTTGCGACCTCAGTGCGTCTCACATGCCAGTTTGCTGCGTCTTTGCTGTTTCAGAAAAATTAGAAATTGCTGAGCGAAAATTGTTTAAACCAACACATCCGTAGCATCAAAACGCAATGAAATCGCAGGTTGAATTGCAGTCTGGCGTTTAAAACGCTGCAGCAAGTTCAAGACGCAGGCATTCCGCACTAAAAACGCTGCGTCTGTTCAGACATTGCGTTTTGCTTGCGGCAAGCTGCGTTTTGCCGCAGCGGCAAAAACGCTGCGGCAAAATCGCAGTAAAATCGCAGCGTGTGAATCGGCCTTTAAGGCCGATTCACACGCTGCGATTTTGCCGCTGCGATTTGGACGCGAAACGCAAGACACAGCGTGTCGCACACAAAACGCAGCGTCTGAACAAACGTTGCGCTAGTGTTTGTGACCGGCCGCGAAAGCCGCCGGCCGGCTCCGGCCGCCGGCCGGCGCCGGCCGGCGGCTTGGCCGGCGAAGAACTTCGGCCGGCCGGCCGGCCCGTGAAAGCCGGCCGGCCGGCCGGCCGGAACAGCCGAATTTTTGGATAAAACTAGTCCAGAGTGTCATTTCGGCATAAACTTAGCCTGCCGGCTGTAAAATGCCGGCCTAATTTTGTCAGTCGGTTGAATCTGGCTGGCTGGCCGGTGCTTTTAACCGGCCGGCCGGCCGGCCGATTTTGACCGGCCGGCCGGCCGGCTGATTTTAGCCGGCCGGCCGGCCGGCGCCGGCTTTTTTCGGCCGGCCGGCCGGCCGGCGACCATCAGGCCGGCCGGCGGCCGGCCGGCCGAAAATTCCGGCCGGTCACAAACATTACGTTGCGTCTCGCAAACTATTTTGCTGCGTCTTTACTGTTTTAAAAATATGAGAAACAAACAGCTTTGCTATTATTGTTGAAACCAACACGTTCGCAGCATCAAAACGCACTGAAATCGCAGATAGAATTGCAGTCTGGCTTTTAAAACGCTGCGAAAAATCAAAACGCATGCATTCCGCATTGAAATCGCTGCGTCTGTTCAGACAGTGCGTTTTGCAGACATTGAAATCGCTGCGGCAAAATCGCAGTAAAATCGCAGCGTGTGAATCGGCCTTTAGTGTTTCAAGCCATATTAGTTATAGAAAACTTCGATGTACATGAGTTTCTATGTAGTTGTGTAATTCATGCATAGCTAATCAGTGGCTTTGTGTGGAAACTGTTTTTTGCAGTGACAGCAATGGGATCAAGTGCAGTTGGGGGGGGGGGCACAGGAAAATTATTTCCAGAAAAAAACCAGATCGTAAAAAATTATCTGGTTTTTTCTAACTTTTTTCTAGTTAGAAAAAAACCAGAAAATATCTAGTTTTTTTCTAACTTTTTTCTGGTTTATTTCTAGTTTTTTTCTAACTTACGATCTAGTTTTTGGGTTAAGGTGGTAGTTGCGTTTTCGAGGTTTTTGTGTTTTCTATGTAAACTTTGCGCCACCAGTACTCAAGTTATAAGTGACGCCTGAGCATAAATTTTTGGGACAGTATTGTAAGAGTCAAAATCCCCAGGCATGTCTCTCACTTTTTTGAAATTTCACCTGTGGACATTTTTAGAGGGTTTTAATTACAAGGAAATATCTTAAATTTTCGGTGCGTTTGCTTTTCAGCTATTTTCTCAGAAAATTGACTAGTTATTAAAAAAGTGGGGGACATGCCTGGGGATTTTAAACATGTCAACAACCTTACCAACGTTCAGCCTCAACAGGTAATCGTATGATTCAGAGCTGTGGCGCAAACTTTTTGTAAAAAATTTTAATATTTTGGAAAGGACCTTTCTTTAGTCGCTTATACCGGAAAGATTATCACAGGTTAAATTTCAAGGCATGGCATACATTTAGGAAAGATATTGTTCTACCTAATGCAAAAGACCGCTTGTGATTTGAATCTGTACACGCTGAGCTATGGCTTTTTAAAAAAACACCTAAAAACGCAATTACCCCCTTAAATGCAGTTGGGGGGGGGGAAATAGTGGACATATTTTTTTGAGTAGAGCACCTTGGGGGAAGCATTTTTGCTTCAAGAACCCCTATTTCATTTTTTGTATTTTCTGAGATACGACCCCCAGTAGCGTACCCAGGATTTCGCGAAGGGGGGGGGCTGAACTGATGGTCGACGACCGGGGGGGGGGGGGTGAAAACGCACACGCACTCCACGGCAGTCTCCAGAAAGTTCAGCTTTTTAAAATTTTTCTACTGATTTCATTGATATTGCAAAAGTTTTATATACACAACATGTCGTGCAATCATAGTGGTTGCAGGGGTCTGGGGACGGCAGCCCCCAGAAGCTGGAGCTTTTTTAGAATTTTGAAATAAAATTTGCATTGAAAAAGCAATTCTAAGCAACACTTGTTGTGAAATCATAGTGATTGCAGGGGTCTGGGGGCGGCAGCCCCCAGAAGCTGAAGCTTTTTTAGAATTTTGAAATAAAATTTGCATTGAAAAAGCAATTCTAAGAAACACTGTGTGAATCATAGTAATGCAGGGGTCGGGGGCGGCAGCCCCCAGAAGAAGTTTTAGATTTTGTAGAGATACGGTGGTGAAAAAAGAGTGGTTGCAGGGGTCTGGGTTTGGCAGCGCCCCCCCTGAAGCTGGAGTATTTTTAGAATTTTGAAATAATAATTGCATAGAAAAACCAATTCTAAGCAACACTTGTCATTTAGATTAACAGTCACACATTTAAATAAAAAAAGCACGAAAAATCGGCCCATGGGGGGACTAGCAAATCTGAAAAATACGTTGTATACAGGAAAAAATTGAAGAAAAACCATGGGTGACAAGGGCTGTCCTTAGACGTTCGTCCTCCACTCCACCCACCACACGGTTTTTAATTAAAAGCCACACAAAATATATAACTAAATACCAATAATAGTTGTCAGCATTACTCATTATTAATACACCATAGCAGATATAAGTCGTGTATATACATTAGCGCAGTAATGAATTAGGGGCGAGATCCATCCTCTCGAAAGAAAATTTTGGAAAATTTTTGAAATTACAGTGTAATTTTAGTCAATTGGGAACGTGCCGGAAAATTTTTTTCAGCGGTGTCATAAAACCAAAGAAGACCACAGGAAAAAAAAGTGAAAAAAAGGGGGGGGCTGAAATCGCAAAGGGGGGGCTAAAATCGCGAAGGGGGGGCTGATGTCCCCCTAGCCCCCCCCTGGGTACGCCACTGACGACCCCCCGAAATTTTAACCCTCAGTGAGGGACGTTTTCGCAATTTTTTTCCGAAGCTCTTGTTTTTTCGGTTTTAATCGTGTCAAAATGGTGTCAGATTATTGGTTACTATTTTTTAGAATCAAAATAAAAGCTCTTTGACCCGGTTTCTACCGAAAAATTGGCTAAATTCGCCAGAACCGTCCAATTTTTGACCAAATCCAAACTTGGCCTTAATTTAGGCTTGGGCTTAGGCTTAGGCTTAGGGCTTAGGCTTAGTATGAGGCTTAGGCTTAGGCTTAGTATCAGGCTTAGGCTTAGGCTTAGGTTCAGGCTTAGGCTTAGGCTCAGGCTTAGGCACTAAAAAATCGAAATTTTCAGAAAAAATCATGCCAGCTTAGCCTAGAGAATCCTGCCAACTAAGCCTAGACGATGCCTTAAAACATCATAACGCACTCAAAACTATCCAAAAACAAAGATTACATCAATTTTTGGCTTCGAACTTTGGCCTACGTTCACTTCCAAAAACACTGAAAATGACATTTTCAAGGGGTCATAGCTCAGAAAATCCAAATTTGTGGATAGGGGTCCTATTACAAAAATTGCTTCCCTCAAGGTGCTCTACTCCAAAAAATAGGTCCACTATTTCCCCCCCCCCCCCAACTGCACTTGATCCTAGTTTTTTTTCTGGTTTTTTTCTGACCTCAAAATACGACCTAGTTTTTTTTCTGATTTTTTCTGATATATAAATTTGATAAAGGGGGATTCCGAATCGTTAGTCGAAATAATGCCGTTTTTCCGACTTATTCCACCCTTAAGGGTTTTAACACCTATATATAATTTGGGTTAAATGCAGTTGGGGGGAGAAAATAGTGGACATATTTTTTTGAGTAGAGCACCTTGGGGGAAGCATTTTTGCTTCAAGAACCCCTATTTCATTTTTTGTATTTTCTGAGATACGACCCCCCGAAATTTTAACCCTCAGTGAGGGACGTTTTCGCAGTTTTTTTCCGAAGCTCTTGTTTTTTCGGTTCTAATCGTGTCAAAATGGTGTCAGATTATTGGTTACAATTTTTTAGAATCAAAACAAAGGCTCTTTGACCCGGTTTCTACCGAAAAATTGGCTAAATTCGCCAGAACCGTCCAATTGTTGACCAAATCCAAACTTGGCCTTAATTTAGGCTTGGGCTTAGGCTTAGGCTTAGGGCTTAGGCTTAGTATGGGGCTTAGGCTTAGGCTTAGTATCAGGCTTAGGCTTAGGCTTAGGTTCAGGCTTAGGCTTAGGCTCAGGCTTAGGCACTAAAAAATCGAAATTTTCAGAAAAAATCATGCCAGCTTAGCCTAGAGAATCCTGCCAACTAAGCCTAGACGATGCCTTAAAACATCATAACGCACTCAAAACTATCCAAAAACTAAGATTACATCCATTTTTGGCTTCGAACTTTGGCCTACGTTCACTTCCAAAAACACTGAAAATGACATTTTCAAGGGGTCATAGCTCAGAAAATCCAAATTTGTGGATAGGGGTTCTATTACAAAAATTGCTTCCCAAGGTGCTCTACTCCAAAAAATAGGTCCACTATTTCCCCCCCCCCCCCAACTGCACTTGATCCTATAATTTCAATCTACATTTTTATTAAAAGACGGGGTAGAAAGCGATTTATGGGCAAAAATAACCCCCCCCCCCCTCCACGTGCACTTGATCCTAGTTTTTTTAGAGTTCTGGTTGTTTTTCTGACCTCAAAATACGACCTAGTTTTTTTTCTGATTTTTTCTGATATATAAATTTGAGGGGGGGGTAAAATTGGAAATTTTGGAAATTTTTTCCCAATCGTTAGTCGAAATAATGCCGTTTTCGGGGGGGGGGGGGGCCCCCTTCCCTTGTTCTCCGACTTATTCCACCCTTAAGGGTTTTATATGCCCCAATGTGCTCTAGTCAAAAAGAAGTCTGCTATTCCTTCCATTTGCATTCAGCTCAAAAAAGCAATAGTATACAATTTTCGGTAGTGAAATGCGCGGCTGAAATCCCCGCCTTGACCTTGACCTTGAACCTTGACCGCGGAACACTATATTGTGGTATTTTTAGCGGTGACTCCGTGGTACAAGATGGCGGAACAACAATTCCCTTTTAGTGCTAAGGCTATAATTGCATTTTTTCACAGTCGCGAGTGCGCTATGAACCTGACTGCCAAACAAGTGGAAGAACCAAAGGTCAGTGCTTATCGACAACCAGCGGGACAACGCAACCGAGGGTTTAGCCAGGGGGCAGGGTTTAGGGGTCTGAACCCACTTTTGGCCGAACCTGAAGAAAAGATGGGTTGGGTTGGAAGTGTGGAACCGGCATTATCCAAACCTAAAGTTTTTCCGAATAAACATAACGCTATATTTGCCGCACAATCTGGGGGGGGGGCGGAGCAACTTTTCCGGCCGTTTTTGCTTCGTGAGCCACCAATTTTGCTCCTGAGCCACCGATTTTTGCTTCATGAGCTACCTTCAGAACATTTGCAATCTGGGGGAGCAATATATATATTCGGCAGAAAAAGTGGCTCGGCCAGAAAAAATTTCCCATAGACCAATTGTCAAAGTCTTGTCAAAGTCTATATGTACATGTCTGTCTACACGACTATGCTGCATTTTACTTGTGTAATACACTGTCTGATGTGACGTTCCCTTCTTTTGTTTCAATTTTCCTTACTGATACGTCTGCAGTGGGCCAAATTCGGCCTAAAATTGAAAAATCCTCCAAATTTTTTCTGGGGGCTGCCGCCTCAAGACCCCTGCAACTTATGGCTCAGCTACTTTCAATAAACATTTGCTTCACAGCTAACAACATGTATAAACACAAGCAGTTAATTTAGAGTGGTTGTTGTTGTTGTTTGTTGCCAACGTCAGTCATCGCATCACAGTTGGAGGAACGCTGCAGCGGTTACAGGGTCCGTCCATAATTTAGAGTGGTCGAACTCACTTGCTCATTATATTCCGGATCCGGGCGAAATGGTTGCGGTAAATTATATAATTTCTTTGTTTTTCTGTTTTTAGGCGGAATCAGTGCGATATCTGTACGCATTTCTGATCCAGATGATCACTGGATGTGACCTGAAAGACTTATTGCAGGTGGGTCAGAAGGGGTAAAAAAAGTACGATCGAAAACCTGGGGTGAATAATACATCCCCCTCCAAGAAAAACCAAAACAGGTATAGTGGTGCGGGGAAAAAACCTATTTTCAACTTTTCGGGTCCTCCTGCGCTCCACATACATCGGATCCATTAATGCTCGCGGCTGTTATAACGGCCATCTTTCGCCTAACTGTTGCACTAATAAAATGGATTCTAACTACTCACGTTTCTGAGTAATAAGTCTCGAAGCCTCCGGGAAAAAAAACCCTATGCGGGAAAACAAACTAAAAAAACCTCCGGACTAAAAAAACCGTTTCTCCGACACCCATGTGACTCAGAATAAATCTTCAAAAATCGACCCTTTTTGGCAGAAATGACTTCTGCCCAAATATGCATTTTTTTAGTATTTAAATGCATTAAAAATAGATTTTGGCACTTATTATGTTAGAAACGGTGGCCAAACACCGCCCGCGTCTACCATTCTTGGATTTAGGTGGTACGCAGCAGCTAAAGCCTAAATATTCCAAAAAATGCCAAATTTTGGTGAAACATCACCAAAACAGGTTTCGTACGGGGTGTCGGGGTATGGGCCAAAACGACAAAAAACGACGTTTTGCGGCCGAATAAACGGTTTCAATGAAGTCTACACATGTTATTACCCCAGATCAGTCAACTTTTGTATCAACAATGGGTGAGTTTAGCAAAAATTGTCGCCAAACAAAATAGGGTTTTTTTCCCCACAATAGGGTTTTTTTCCCGCACAAACTTTGAACTGTCACAGGTAAACCACAACGTTTATCACTGTTTTTGAGCTTCAGAAGTTTTGAGGAAAGGTAACTCTCTTGAAAAGTGCAAACAACGTTGGCCAAAAGTGGTTTTGTGAAAAATTATGACAAGTCAAAAATTTGAAAAATTTTGTCACTTTGGAATTTTTCAACATGCAAAATTTTGAAATTTTATAAAAAATGCTACAGGCCTCAAAACTGCACAGAAATTGGTGTGGTAAGTAAGTTTGGGATGCGCTTTCCATCTACATACTCAAAAAGGTCCTATGTCGTAAGGTTCGGCCAGGAAGCACTAGGGTTTTTTTCCCCTCAAAACGCGTAGGGTTTTTTTCCCGCACCACTATACGGGTACTTCAGAAGCTATCCGTTCCTTTTCTGGGTGTGTACGAGTAATGAGCCGGGTCTATAACTGCTATAAAGTATTAGGGATGTCGCGGATGTAACTTTTTTGACATCCGCGGATGCGGATGCGGATGTTGACTTCTGACATCCGCGCGGATGCGGATGCGGATCTTTTTAGAATACGTTCTAAACAGATTATGAGCCGAATTTTTGAAACATTTTTCACCAAAAAATACATAATATACTAAAAATAGCAAGTATGAATGCAAGTACTAAGGAATGAGACTTAGATAAAACAGTTTGTATTGAAGTTGTGCATTCATTATATATACATATTTTCTAAGCCATGCACCGTCATCAACAGTTTGTTTAAAATGCTATTGGTTAACTTTATGCCAACTCAAAGGCTATCGGCGTGACCCTCTGGCAACTTGATGCTTTTTGTTTTGGTTGGTGTATAATCACTATACGTACTCTGTCTATTCTTTCTAATCTACGAAAGCTGTACTCTGATAATATTGTTTTGACAATTATTGCTTTACAAGTTTGTAGACTAGTCTCTCTCAAACATGCAAAACTTAGTTCGAATATGCCCGCAATATCAAATATTCGTGAAGCCTACTTTAGAACAGAGCGATTTGCAACCAACAATGAGGTGAAAAAGCCTAGAATAAAGTTTCACCCATCGTTTTAAGAGCAAAATATTGGTATAGACATGCACAAAAATCAAAATTTTCGTCTGATTTTCTACATTTTTAGTAAATTTTGCCGAATCTGCAACATCCGCACATCCGCATAAAATTTTTTAGTATGCGGATGTCAAAAGTTGCGGATCATCCGCGGATGCGGGTATCCGCGACATCCCTATAAAGTATAAACTAGGTTTATATTTTATATATATATAAGCCTTAACCATATTCTAGCTTCCTTAATAGGTATATAGTTGCAAGTAGTGCCGGAAAATTTCAATGACACATATTTTTTAAAATATTAAGTTTACCTTACCGTCGGACAGCTTATTTTGTCGGATACTACCATATTCTAACTCGAGCTGTTGTTGTAATCCACCATATACAAAAAATTAAATTGTCAGTTTTGTTTGATTACATAATATTTTGTAACGTTCTAAATCAAAGCGGGTGTGTCCGTTTAAGCAGCGAAAATGGATCGGGATCGAAACATACATTTCTCATTATTAATGGGATTAAGATTTTCGCTATTGATGCACGTAATTTCTAGGAACAAATCGAAAAGTATTGAACCAGAATAGAACAGCATAGCAATTTTAGGTACATCGTATCACTGGCGGTCCCAGACTTCAATTTCGGGGGGGCGGAGGTCTGAAGAAATTTTATTTAAAGAAGAAACTATATTTAAAAGCAGATTATCTTTTGCAATTTTACTGCTGCAATCATTTGAATACACCCCATCAGCGGTTTTTTTGACTAATTTTTGCGCCACAGTTATGAAACTCAAGATCAGCCAACAACTACTAAACTTTTTGCAGTTATGCACTGACATAATATCCCCACCCGTTTTTTTTGATATATATAGTTGATAAGTCGTTTCTACGTTGAGAAAATGACATTTTCGTGCAAAAATCACGTAATTTGACTTTTCTCTAAAATTTTCAAAAGCCCATAACACCGACTCTACAAACTATTTTTAGAAAAGGAAAAAAAACGGGTGGGGATATTTTCCTAAAGATAATGTGGTTAAAGTTTCGAAGCCGTAGTCCGTTTTTAGCTTGAGTTCTGTGGGCGCAAAAATTACACTGAAATGTCAAAACCACGAAAACGATATTACCCCCTTAAGGTGGCGCTCAGGGGAACCGACTTTGGCGTTTAATTTTTTTCAGCGGCATTTTTGACCATAATGTCTTGAAGGAAAGTTGTTCAAAATGAAAATAGCTTTTATTTGATGTGCATATTGTGATAAAATTTTTTTTAAATTTTTTTGGACAATTTTGTAGCCGTAGCAAAAAAATTTTTGTTTCCATATAAAATGATTACTCATATCATTGAAATATGTGGCATCTTAGCTTTAAATTGATGTATTAAACTTAAGAATACGTTGAAGTTTTGCTGAGTTATTTAGCCGTGAAAATTGCAAATCCAAAATGAAAAACCTACAAAGCTGATAAATCTTCGAAAATGTCAATTTTTTGATTTAATTTCTTAAAAAATTGAGTATGGCTTTTTGTAACTTTTTCAACGGAAATATGCAGTCCTAGGAAAGGTCTAATTTTTGAAAAAGTGAAACGTGTGGGCAAACCTTACATTTTTGCGTATCGAAATCGACTACTTTTTTTGGACCTGGGTCCCAGCTGCCGTTTGCAATTGAGTTGAAAATTTGCACAATGAAAGAAAGAATATAAATGCAGACGGGAAAGTTTTTCGATTTTCAAATTTTGGCCCGCAGCACTTTTTGTAGTCGCTCAAACACGACTGATTTTTGAAAAATCGATTTTTTGCAAAATCAAAAATAAAAATGAAAAATCGAAGATCAATCACGTCTAGATTTTTGAGAGATCTTTCTATTGATACCAAGATCATCAAAATCGGTTGAAGTTTCGCTGAGCTAGGTCAAAAACAAAATTAGTGTGAATAGGAAATTCGACATGGTCATAAATTTTGACACATTCACATTAAAGTGCTGAACTGTATGGTAAATAGGTTTTTTTGATGTCTCTTTGATGTACAATTAAAATGGTATTGCTATTTATTGCATGAGCTGAGCGCCAAACATGAGATTTGTTGCTGAGCGCTACCTTAAATAAAATTAAAATTTTAGGTTCAACGTTGACGAAACTTGAAATAAAAAACCTGGCTAATATGGTTGTTCTCGCATCTATCCAGTGCAAATCAAGCGAAATAAGCATTGACAAGTCGCCAGCGAATAATAATGAAGTTACTAAGACGGAAAGTGTAAAATTTCAATTCAAAAGTAATTTAATGTCATTTTTGGACATCGGAAAAAACTCGGAAAAAACCGGAAAAAACCTAAAAAAACCGTTTTTTTCCGGCCATAATTTTTTTCCGGGAAAAACCAACCCTGGAGCAATCCCCCCCACGCCCATGTATGGTTTTAACCCATTTGATTCATCCAGTACGTTTTGGTGTTCAGTTTCTCACTGGAAATGCCAACGCCCGCTCGTGGTGCAGTAGCCTCACCCACTCCGAAGGAATCCATGAATGTTCGACCTCGAGGGGGGCGATTGGGGACTAAGGATTTTCTGATCAAATGCGGCTTGTGCCAACGCGTCGGGCACAGCAAGTGTCATGGGGTTACCGACCAGCAGTATAGAGCTTTCAGAAATTTGGAACAGTTCCTTTTGTGTCTTTCCCTTGCCCGCGCTGCAAAGTCTCTGCCTGACCGGATTTGCGAGCTGGACAATGTGCTTACGACTGTAAAAGCGACGACAGGCCTAGATCTACCCGTACTCCTCTCGAACATAGTGAAGGAAACGATGAAAGCCTGAGCACCAGCCCTAGAATCAATTGCGGAGCGAGTTGTATCCCGAAATAGAAGCAACTTCAACAGAACGATAGCAATCTGGAAGTTGTTGTCACCCGCGTCATGGATGAATTGCAAGAAAAGCAAGAAAAGTCTCGGCGTCATTGGGATTGGGGTCCCTGATTATGAAGTCAAACGGTCAAGCTGCAGATCCGAAACCTTTGTGGAAAAAATGGCTGAGCGGTCCGGTGTGTTTGCGGCAGATATTGAAAGAGTATACCGTGATGGCGAAGTTGGAACTGTTCGAGGCCGCATTGTTAAAGTCAAGTTTAAAACTGATAACGCTCGAGG
>JASANF010020270.1:0-14751 GCA_030248245.1 Trissonchulus sp. WLG1_4 | reverse complement strand
CTATTAATTATTGATTAATTAACACTACCACAATTAACATCAACACAATCGGCATAAAAAATCCATTCCGTTTTTAACCAAAAAATCTACAACATAGACTGAGCAGCTAGCCTACGGAGGAAAACAAACTTTGTCGTGGTTAGCTGGGTGACACGGAAAATGAAGTTTAACAGGTGACGACCAAAGGAAACCCGTTCGCTATATTAGAAACTTTTAATTAGGCAAAAATTAGGCGGTTGCATGAGTTAACTAAAGTCTGACCAGAAATGGCTGAACCCTGAGACAAAACATGTGGCTTGATCTTTGTGGCTACTCTTGATGCTGGTATTTTATTCTTTTTCCTGTTGCGGCACACCGCAACAGGTCCTTATGATGGCCCAGAACAAAAACGCTGGGCTACATGATAAACTTAAGCATACTTGTGTGTGCGTGTGTGTGTATGAATGCTCAAAATAGTGCCTGTGTGTGCGTTAATGCACTAGCGCTCGTTTCATCTGTGTGTGTTTGTGTGACTGAGAGTTCCATGCAATTGTATGATCCTGCACTGCATAACAATGCTATTGATATCTTAATCCATTTCCGCACTTTTAATGTGTATGTGTGTGTGTGTGTGCAGTCTTTGAATGCAGCTATGTATGCTGATCTTGCACTGCACAGTATTATAAACATGTGAACAATTATTGGAGTATGCAAATTAGTTATAGGGACTTACTATTTGAACTTACTATTTAATTTATAATGCATTTTAAACTTAATTATTATCGGGTCTCCCACCAGCCGTAATTTTTGTTGTACTTAACCAAATTTTGTAATTTTGATACCAATCGACTCCTCTTGACCTCAGAACTTGGAAATTACACTTTTTTAAAAAATTTAAAATTTACTTTACTTCAGTGTTTTCTGGAACGCTAGCATTTACTTTCTGAAATGCCGAAATAATCCTAAGACATCAAAACAGGCGTATGTTTACAGTGTAAGCTCATTCAAACGATGATAACATATGGACATTGGACACATCCCTAAACTTCCTCAGCCCTGTGAATGTCTATTTGTCCGTTATATTAGCTCTTGCTATCTCTACATACTACCCTTTACCTGTTTTATAGCTATATTTGTGCATGATAGACATGGTGCTAAAATGCCAAGAGAATTTCAATGATAATTTGAAAAAACTAACTATTAAACTTGAAAACTTTGAGAAAACAGTGAAAAACAAACATTAAAAATTAAAAATTTTGAACTTATCAGTTTTCGTCAGTGTTGTAGTCACACCATGCTATCCGTATCCTCCAAATCTCAATTACCCATAAGTTTGGTTCAGATGCTACAATGCTTGTATTACCAAATGGTGGGCAATATTCAGAGTTTAGCGATACATAGCAATACATGTTCCTCATCCTATAGATCAAACAATCAGTCAGTTAAAGAATTCACGGCGAGCAACTCAATTTTGATTATTTGTGTAACGACTAAAGGTTTAGTGGACTTGGTTAAAATCAAAGCGGCGCTATAGTGGCTTAAGCGTAACAACTTTTTTTACAAAAACATGTGATCAAAACATTTGTTTATCAGGTGAAATTTACAAATTGTTTGTGGATGAACACTTTGTGACAACTTTTGTTGTTCAAACCAATTGATTTAGGTATGAATCAAATCTAGTTCTTTGCTTTAAGCAAAATGGCTTCTTTTTTGTGGAACTGCTTCGGTTTCTTGCCAAAGTTTTTTTCGGTACAAAAATGCATATGCATATGCATACAACCACGTTCACTAATTTGTCGATATAATACAGATACCGAATATGGTTTATGGAAATAAATGCGTCATTGTGAAATAATACTGAAATGCAAATAAATTGTAGTTTGCAAAAATTTGTTTTACGCAATACAAAAGTTTGAGTATGGTTTCCCATGTACGGATTGACATAAACGGATTATGTAGATAAAAATTTGACTGCCTAATAACTTATCTCAATGTTGAGGTAGACTTAAAAAATTGTGCACACGCGGGATTTGCTACAAATAATTACTATTGCAAATTTCGTACAAATCGATAAACTATGTCATGAGCGAGCTATTGGCAAAACAAACATGAAACTAATCCGTTTAATCCATTTTAGGAACTGGCCCTAGGAAAAAACTTGGTGACAATTTTTGTGGTACTATCCCGTTTGATTCGGATATGAATTAAATCAAGCTCTTTGCTCTAAGAAATGGCTTGTTTTTTTTACGCGGCGGCCTCAGCCGCCGCGTATATACTATAGTGCAAACGTGTGCGTCAAGAGCACACAAATGCACATATTCTAGTGTTAAACTGCTGCTAGGTCAGCAATTAACACTGTTTGTGTGAGCGTGTGTGTCTAGATCGTGTGTGTATGTACGTACGATTAACTGCCTTCTCAGTGCTCTCATTTACCTCTGTTCAGTGCTAACAACTTTTGCTTGCACAAAACAGTTATTTAACAAAACCTGTCCCAGCTATGTTTCTTGAAATGTTCATTAGTGCGTCGGAAGTAATACATTTTGAACTTGTCCAGATGACATGGCAACGTTGGCCAGTGGCGGTTACGGAGTCCATCTATGGAGTATTGACGCCGTTCGCTACAAAACAATAGCTGAGCTGGCGTAGCGTACATCAGCTGACTACCACACGATGAGCGTGTGCGTTGTTTAGCTGCTGTAAAGTATATACTGTAACTCGTAAAAAATGGCTATTATGTACGATTTTGTAATACAATGATCAATTTCGAACTTAAACTTTTCACGTTGATCACGTTGCATCTCTTATGTAGTTAATCAAGGTTTAGGAGCAAAACTGAACCTCCATAAATTTTTTCTGATAGAGACATGTTAGGTTATTACTACTGACACTGTTGGCTAAAGTTTAACACTAATGCCCGCTTCCCACTGCAGGTTTAAGGTTTAAGGTTTAAGGTTTAACGTAGAACATGAAGTGAGCATATTGTACATTCCCACTGCATAGGTTTAAGGTTTAAGGTTTAAGGTTTAACGATGTTGAAAAATTTCAACTTTTTGGTTTAAGGTTTAAGGATTCAGCCAATCAGCTACGAGCTGTAGGCGGAGCTTGTATATTCTGTCAATCAGCTCCGAGCTGTGTGTAGGCGGAGCTTGTGCATCCAGCCAATGAATATACAACATTCAAATATCGTTAAACCTTAAACTGCCAGTGTGAATGAAACGTTAAACCTTAAGGCCAGTTTACACTACCAAACCCGCACCAAACTTCCACCAAACCAAACCTCCACCAAACTCAGGTTTGGTGAAAGTTTGGTGGAAATTTGGTAGTGTGAATATGCACCAAACCTCCACCAAACTCCACCAAACCTCCACCAAACTGCCTCTGCAGGTTTGGTGGACCACCAAACTTGGTTTGGTGGTTCGACCAAACATCCAATCAGAATGCAGCAAAAAATAACGTGACACTCACTATTAGGGATGCATTGTGTTGTTTATAACATTTTCCCACGCTGCTGCGTTTTGATTATTATTGTTCCGCACAGCTATATATACTCAGTGTGGTTATTTTTACTTCATCTGCATCATATAAATTATGAATGATACTCAGTGGACATATTTCCTTGATTGATTTCTACAAAGACAAGGAATTTTTGTGGAATGTGAAAAATCCGGATTACTACAAGAAGCATCTTCGTGTCCACGCCATCGAAGTTTTTGCCAAAGATCTTGGAGCGAAATTTACTATTTACTATTTACTGCTGCTGCACTCGCTTTGCGAGACATGGTAAAACTGACACAAAATTCAATCAAAATCTGCCGTTGGCGGGATCACCGGCGCTGAAATCTGATTGGCTGTTTGGTGGAAGTTTGGTACGGCAGGTTTGGTGTGAATTTGGTAATGAGAATACAAGGTTTGGTGCAAATTTGCACCAAACGTCAAGTTTGGTGAAAGTTTGGTTTGGTGGAAGTTTGGTGCGGGTTTGGTAGTGTAAACTGGCCTTTAAACCTTAAACCTTAAACCTTAAACCATAAACCTTAAACCTTAAACCTGCAGTGGGAAGCGGGCATGATACTACTTGGCAAGTTTTTTAAATATGCTCGCTTCAAAAATTTTTAAGTGCCGCGTTTTATATTCGAAGAATATCCTCAGCACTGCAAGCAACTCGCAACGCAGTCTATCTAAAAAGTTTAACCTTACTCGCAAAACGTGCTTGTTTGTTTTTATGTGTCACAGTGCCTAAGGATGTTTTGCAAAAAATTCTGCAGTTTGGTGAGAGTTGCGATCTAAGTTGGAATAGAAAATGAGCTCGCAACAGGTTTTTTGTCAATTATGACAAACTACTGTAAAATTTTTACTATTTTTCTTTTGCAGCAAGCTGTTGCTTGTTATTGCAATAAAATCACGTGTCGTTTTTTCCTGTTGTGACACAGCACAACAGGTCTTTAATTTTGATTTTGGACAATAACACTGAGCTTGTGTTCACCTTTTGTCAGTTGGTTTGTGTAACCTGTGCTTCAGTCCAACAGCGCGGGCGTCACATGTGGTTTGCAGTGTTTTCTACGTTAGTTTGAATGGGTTCAGTGTTAAATTACATGGGCAGTGAAAACATCTGCTTTAAGTGGAATACCATTAGAGATTATGGAACGCAACAAGCAACAGTTTGCTGCAAAAGAAACAGTAAGAGTTTTACAGTAGTTTGTCATATTTGACAAAAAACCTGTTGCGAGCTCATTTTGTACTCCAACTAAAATTAACTCTCACCAATCTGTAGAATTCTGTTTTACAGAAGATACACATATTTTTTTGAGGAGTTGTGGAGCAAACCAAAATCAGAATCCACTTTGCCGACGCAAAGAGCTGGATTTGATTCATACCAAAATCAAACGGGATAAAAGCGCAACAGTTGTTGCCAAGTTTGTCTCCAGAAACAGCTGGTAAAACTCATTAGGTGACTTGTTCATTTTCACGGAAATATAGTTGAGAAGAAGAACACTCACTAACAGAATACTTGTACACACTACACACTACATTTCAAAACATGTTTATGAAAAGGTATGAGGAGCACTGTTTGGCTTTATTTTCCGCCCAGCTGTTTCGCCAAGCCCAATTTTTGATGTAGGTACATAGCAAACTAATGCAAGTAAAATGGCTCAGCTTACTTACATATCTTTTACACCTTTTTCCTGTCGCTACCTCAGTAGCGGCAGGACTTTACATTTGTTTTGCCTACGTAAATTGCATGTCTTACGTAAATACGTCTTACATGTATTTTCTGTGGCGAATTTGTGTGCGTGTTTGTGTGTAATTTTTCTACAAGGTGTGATCGTGTGTGAGCTAGCCCAGGCGGCCAGCCAGCTAGCTTCGGTTTGTTGTGGTTAGCTAGCTTACTGTAGGGCCGAAATGGCCAAATTAGTCGTTTCTATAGTTTTTAAAGCCCTAAAAATAAAATTTTATTGACTGACGCTTCAATTATCGAAAATTAGGTAGTGAATTTAGATAATTACTTCCAAAATTATTCAAAACAAGCAGCAACAAAAGAGCAAAAGTCGTCCCAAAACTAAGTGAAACGCACCTGGACTGTAGTTTCAAAAATATTCAAAAGCAACTTTTTAACCAGAAAATCATAATCAAATTTTGGCATAGCAGTTTTATTAGTACCTAATTGGTCGAGTACGGGTTTATCACAGTGTTGTTTATTCTGTAAGCTTAATGTTTAAAGTTTATGTAAGTCGTTTATTCTGTAGTTGCTGCAAAAAAACTTCGTCAGAAACTGACTTCTGGTGTGTGAACTAGACTGAAAGACGCAAACAGACTGCATTTACAACTGTGAGTCTGCACTGGCGCACAGACAGACGCAAATACGGACAGCTATAGACCAAGTCTGAGGCATTTTAGACCCTGGTGTAAATTTATAAGCCATAAATGGACCGTGTTTTTTTCGCAAACAACATGGTTGCTACACAGAACATGCACTAACCGAACGGACGTTCGATGCACAGTTTTTGTTAAGCTCTATGGTGGGTTGCTTCGTCGCAATTTGTAGCATAGGTTGGGTGAATTCAAGTCATATGCACACATATAAAGCTGAGGAACCGAACCGAGGGTTGGGGCTTGGGGGTGCTACGCTGTTCTTTTGTAAATTAAGGGAACGAAATGTGAGATGGATCAGGGGAAAGAAGAGGGGGGGGTCAGGTATGTGTGAGACTTTGCAAGTGCAGTCTGTCATGGTTATGCAGTAGATGTAGATCCATCCGTGCGACTTCGTATAAGGTTGGGGAACCCTATCATTGCAGGTAAGTCAGGAAACCGAGGGTTTGGGTTTGGGTTGAATGATGTAGACTTTGAGAACTACGTTTAAATATGCTAAGGTGCTAATAGTGCCATTTAATCCTTGGGTTGTTTAAAAGAAGGCTTAACGGGTTAATAATGATAATAATTTGGGCTACAAGACTTGAAGTTTGGGGTGCGTAGGGTTTAGCATTCTCGAAGGGTAACACAGAAGTCCCAGGCTCGATCCTCTACACATTTTTCTTTCTTTTTTTCAAAAAATATAAAAATATTTTTTCAAAAATAATTTTAATTTTTTTTTGACGTAAAATTTTCAAAATGTTTTACAAAATTGCCGATTAACCTTTCTGAAAGATAAAAAAATGTGAGCGACAGGTTAAACTTATTTGAAGGGACTTCTTTCACCTGATGTATGTTGCCCTGAAAATTACTACCGTTGATCATGACTGAAATTCTGCTATGGCCATGGATCTGAAAACTCAAGTCTTGTAGCCCCAATTATTATCATTAAACCCGTTAAGCCTTCAAACAACCCAAGGATTAAATGGCACTCCAGCACCTTAGCATAAAACGTAGTTCCAAAGCTAGGGGGTCAGGGGGGGTTATAGACAGGGTGAAGGGTTCCCCAACCTATACGAAGGCGGATGAATGTATAAATTTGCTGCAAAAATATGCCAGGTCACTGCACTTGCAAAGTCTAGCACAATTACCTGACCCAGTCTCCCCCTGATCCATCTTACATTCGTTCCTAATACAAAAGAACGGCGCGCGCCCCGAAACCCCAACCCTCCGTTGGGTTCCCAGCTTATATGTGTGCATATAGACTTGAATTGACCCAACCTATGCTACTAATTGCGACAGAAGCGGAGCCCGCCATAGAGCTTAACAAAAAACTGTGAGTGGAACTCCGTTCGGTTAGGTGGCATGTTCTGTGTAGCAACCATGTTGCTTGCGAAAAAAAACACAGTACCATTTATGGCATTATAAATTTACACCAGGGTCATAAAATGCCTCAGAATTGGTCTATAGCTGTCCCGGGGCTATTTGCGTACATGTATGTGAGCCAGTGCAGACTCGCAGCGAAGATGAAGTCTGTTTTAGTATTTCCAGTCTAGTTCACACACCAAGAAGTCAGTTTTCTGAATGACGAAAGTGTCAATTTGCAGCAACTACAGAAAAACGACTTACATAAACTTTAAACATTGAGCTTACAGAATAAACAACACTTTCGTGATAAACCCGTACTCGACCAATTAGGTACTAATAAAACTGCTATGCCAAAATTTGATTATGATTTATCTGGTTAAAAGAGTTGCTTTTGAATATTTGAAACTTACGGTCCAGGTATGTTTTAGCCAGCTTAGTTTTCCGGGACGACTTTTGCTCTTTTGTTGCTGCTTGTTTTGAATAATTTGGAAGTAATTATCTAAATCACTTAATTTTCAATAATATGAAGCGTCAGTCAATAAAATTTTATTTTTAGGGCTTTAAAAACTATAGAAACGACTAATTTGGCCATTTCGGCCCTACAGTAAGCTAGCTAACCACAACAAACCGAAGCTAGCTGGCTGGCCGCCTGGGCTAGCTCACACACGATCACACCTTGTAGAAAAATTACACACAAACACGCACACAAATTCGCCACAGAAAATACATGTAAGACGTATTTACGTAAGACATGCAATTTACGTAGGCAAAACAAATGTAAAGTCCTGCCGCTACTGAGGTAGCGACAGGAAAAAGGTGTAAAAGATATGTAAGTAAGCTGAGCCATTTTACTTGCATTAGTTTGCTATGTACCTACATCAAAAATTGGGCTTGGCGAAACAGCTGGGCGGAAAATAAAGCCAAACAGTGCTCCTCATACCTTTTCATAAACATGTTTTGAAATGTAGTGTGTAGTGTGTACAAGTATTCTGTTAGTGAGTGTTCTTCTTCTCAACTATATTTCCGTGAAAATGAACAAGTCACCTAATGAGTTTTACCAGCTGTTTCTGGAGACAAACTTGGCAACAACTGTTGCGCTTTTATCCCGTTTGATTTTGGTATGAATCAAATCCAGCTCTTTGCGTCGGCAAAGTGGATTCTGATTTTGGTTTGCTCCACAACTCCTCAAAAAAATATGTGTATCTTCTGTAAAACAGAATTCTACAGATTGGTGAGAGTTAATTTTAGTTGGAGTACAAAATAGCTCGCAACAGGTTTTTTGTCAAATATGACAAACTACTGTAAAACTCTTACTGTTTCTTTTGCAGCAAACTGTTGCTTGTTGCGTTCCATAATCTCTAATGGTATTCCACTTAAAGCAGATGTTTTCACTGCCCATGTAATTTAACACTGAACCCATTCAAACTAACGTAGAAAACACTGCAAACCACATGTGACGCCCGCGCTGTTGGACTGAAGCACAGGTTACACAAACCAACTGACAAAAGGTGAACACAAGCTCAGTGTTATTGTCCAAAATCAAAATTAAAGACCTGTTGTGCTGTGTCACAACAGGAAAAAACGACACGTGATTTTATTGCAATAACAAGCAACAGCTTGCTGCAAAAGAAAAATAGTAAAAATTTTACAGTAGTTTGTCATAATTGACAAAAAACCTGTTGCGAGCTCATTTTCTATTCCAACTTAGATCGCAACTCTCACCAAACTGCAGAATTTTTTGCAAAACATCCTTAGGCACTGTGACACATAAAAACAAACAAGCACGTTTTGCGAGTAAGGTTAAACTTTTTAGATAGACTGCGTTGCGAGTTGCTTGCAGTGCTGAGGATATTCTTCGAATATAAAACGCGGCACTTAAAAATTTTTGAAGCGAGCATATTTAAAAAACTTGCCAAGTAGTATCATGCCCGCTTCCCACTGCAGGTTTAAGGTTTAAGGTTTATGGTTTAAGGTTTAAGGTTTAAGGTTTAAAGGCCAGTTTACACTACCAAACCCGCACCAAACTTCCACCAAACCAAACTTTCACCAAACTTGACGTTTGGTGCAAATTTGCACCAAACCTTGTATTCTCATTACCAAATTCACACCAAACCTGCCGTACCAAACTTCCACCAAACAGCCAATCAGATTTCAGCGCCGGTGATCCCGCCAACGGCAGATTTTGATTGAATTTTGTGTCAGTTTTACCATGTCTCGCAAAGCGAGTGCAGCAGCAGTAAATAGTAAATAGTAAATTTCGCTCCAAGATCTTTGGCAAAAACTTCGATGGCGTGGACACGAAGATGCTTCTTGTAGTAATCCGGATTTTTCACATTCCACAAAAATTCCTTGTCTTTGTAGAAATCAATCAAGGAAATATGTCCACTGAGTATCATTCATAATTTATATGATGCAGATGAAGTAAAAATAACCACACTGAGTATATATAGCTGTGCGGAACAATAATAATCAAAACGCAGCAGCGTGGGAAAATGTTATAAACAACACAATGCATCCCTAATAGTGAGTGTCACGTTATTTTTTGCTGCATTCTGATTGGATGTTTGGTCAAACCACCAAACCAAGTTTGGTGGTCCACCAAACCTGCAGAGGCAGTTTGGTGGAGGTTTGGTGGAGTTTGGTGGAGGTTTGGTGCATATTCACACTACCAAATTTCCACCAAACTTTCCACCAAACCTGAGTTTGGTGGAGGTTTGGTTTGGTGGAAGTTTGGTGCGGGTTTGGTAGTGTAAACTGGCCTTAAGGTTTAACGTTTCATTCACACTGGCAGTTTAAGGTTTAACGATATTTGAATGTTGTATATTCATTGGCTGGATGCACAAGCTCCGCCTACACACAGCTCGGAGCTGATTGACAGAATATACAAGCTCCGCCTACAGCTCGTAGCTGATTGGCTGAATCCTTAAACCTTAAACCAAAAAGTTGAAATTTTTCAACATCGTTAAACCTTAAACCTTAAACCTTAAACCTATGCAGTGGGAATGTACAATATGCTCACTTCATGTTCTACGTTAAACCTTAAACCTTAAACCTTAAACCTGCAGTGGGAAGCGGGCATTAGTGTTAAACTTTAGCCAACAGTGTCAGTAGTAATAACCTAACATGTCTCTATCAGAAAAAATTTATGGAGGTTCAGTTTTGCTCCTAAATCTTGATTAACTACATAAGAGATGCAACGTGATCAACGTGAAAAGTTTAAGTTCGAAATTGATCATTGTATTACAAAATCGTACATAATAGCCATTTTTTACGAGTTACAGTATATACTTTACAGCAGCTAAACAACGCACACGCTCATCGTGTGGTAGTCAGCTGACGTACGCTACGCCAGCTCAGCTATTGTTTTGTAGCGAACGGCGTCAATACTCCATAGATGGACTCCGTAACCGCCACTGGGCAACGTTGCCATGTCATCTGGACAAGTTCAAAATTTATTACTTCCGACGCACTAATGAACATTTCAAGAAACATAGCTGGGACAGGTTTTGTTAAATAACTGTTTTGTGCAAGCAAAAGTTGTTAACACTGAACAGAGGTAAATGAGAGCACTGAGAAGGCAGTTAATCGTACGTACATACACACACGATCTAGACACACACGCTCACACAAACAGTGTTAATTGCTGACCTAGCAGCAGTTTAACACTAGAATATGTGCATTTGTGTGCTCTTGACGCACACGTTTGCACTATAGTATATACGCGGCGGCTGAGGCCGCCGCGTAAAAAAAACAAGCCATTTCTTAGAGCAAAGAGCTTGATTTAATTCATATCCGAATCAAACGGGATAGTACCACAAAAATTGTCACCAAGTTTTTTCCTAGGGCCAGTTCCTAAAATGGATTAAACGGATTAGTTTCATGTTTGTTTTGCCAATAGCTCGCTCATGACATAGTTTATCGATTTGTACGAAATTTGCAATAGTAATTATTTGTAGCAAATCCCGCGTGTGCACAATTTTTTAAGTCTACCTCAACATTGAGATAAGTTATTAGGCAGTCAAATTTTTATCTACATAATCCGTTTATGTCAATCCGTACATGGGAAACCATACTCAAACTTTTGTATTGCGTAAAACAAATTTTTGCAAACTACAATTTATTTGCATTTCAGTATTATTTCACAATGACGCATTTATTTCCATAAACCATATTCGGTATCTGTATTATATCGACAAATTAGTGAACGTGGTTGTATGCATATGCATATGCATTTTTGTACCGAAAAAAACTTTGGCAAGAAACCGAAGCAGTTCCACAAAAAAGAAGCCATTTTGCTTAAAGCAAAGAACTAGATTTGATTCATACCTAAATCAATTGGTTTGAACAACAAAAGTTGTCACAAAGTGTTCATCCACAAACAATTTGTAAATTTCACCTGATAAACAAATGTTTTGATCACATGTTTTTGTAAAAAAAGTTGTTACGCTTAAGCCACTATAGCGCCGCTTTGATTTTAACCAAGTCCACTAAACCTTTAGTCGTTACACAAATAATCAAAATTGAGTTGCTCGCCGTGAATTCTTTAACTGACTGATTGTTTGATCTATAGGATGAGGAACATGTATTGCTATGTATCGCTAAACTCTGAATATTGCCCACCATTTGGTAATACAAGCATTGTAGCATCTGAACCAAACTTATGGGTAATTGAGATTTGGAGGATACGGATAGCATGGTGTGACTACAACACTGACGAAAACTGATAAGTTCAAAATTTTTAATTTTTAATGTTTGTTTTTCACTGTTTTCTCAAAGTTTTCAAGTTTAATAGTTAGTTTTTTCAAATTATCATTGAAATTCTCTTGGCATTTTAGCACCATGTCTATCATGCACAAATATAGCTATAAAACAGGTAAAGGGTAGTATGTAGAGATAGCAAGAGCAAATATAACGGACAAATAGACATTCACAGGGCTGAGGAAGTTTAGGGATGTGTCCAATGTCCATATGTTATCATCGTTCGAATGAGCTTACACTGTAAACATACGCCTGTTTTGATGTCTTAGGATTATTTCGGCATTTCAGAAAGTAAATGCTAGCGTTCCAGAAAACACTGAAGTAAAGTAAATTTTAAATTTTTTAAAAAAGTGTAATTTCCAAGTTCTGAGGTCAAGAGGAGTCGATTGGTATCAAAATTACAAAATTTGGTTAAGTACAACAAAAATTACGGCTGGTGGGAGACCCGATAATAATTAAGTTTAAAATGCATTATAAATTAAATAGTAAGTTCAAATAGTAAGTCCCTATAACTAATTTGCATACTCCAATAATTGTTCACATGTTTATAATACTGTGCAGTGCAAGATCAGCATACATAGCTGCATTCAAAGACTGCACACACACACACACATACACATTAAAAGTGCGGAAATGGATTAAGATATCAATAGACATTGTTATGCAGTGCAGGATCATACAATTGCATGGAACTCTCAGTCACACAAACACACACAGATGAAACGAGCGCTAGTGCATTAACGCACACACAGGCACTATTTTGAGCATTCATACACACACACGCACACACAAGTATGCTTAAGTTTATCATGTAGCCCAGCGTTTTTGTTCTGGGCCATCATAAGGACCTGTTGCGGTGTGCCGCAACAGGAAAAAGAATGAATTGCCAGCATCAAGAGTAGCCACAAAGATCAAGCCACATGTTTTGTCTCAGGGTTCAGCCATTTCTGGTCAGACTTTAGTTAACTCATGCAACCGCCTAATTTTTGCCTAATTAAAAGTTTCTAATATAGCGAACGGGTTTCCTTTGGTCGTCACCTGTTAAACTTCATTTTCCGTGTCACCCAGCTAACCACGACAAAGTTTGTTTTCCTCCGTAGGCTAGCTGCTCAGTCTATGTTGTGAATTTTTGGTTAAAAACGGAATGGATTTTTTATGCAGATTGTGTTGATGTTAATTGTGGTAGTGTTAATTAATCAATAATTAATAGGATATAATTGATAGGATATAAACTATCCTAAGCAAAATAATAAATTTAATAATCCAGATTTGAATATACCAAACGAAAGCTTATATTACCCTTGTTATTATTATTACAGTACCTAAGCTAAATTTTTTTATGGAAATAAATTTATTTTTTGGAATCAGTCTATAGTGTTATACAAACAAAATATTTTAAACCGATTTCACCTTACCGTTTCTGCAACCCCCGTGGTGTAGTGGTTAGCATTGAGGCGTTTCATCCTTATGGTTGCTGTTTCGAGCCCAGCCGGGGTCGTTTTTTTTCAAATTTTAACTTAGGATTTTTTGAGCAAAATGTATTCTACGAAAATGTTCTCATTTCATTAGGAAACATAGAGATGCAATTATATACTTACGTATAAACCGCGTACCATTTGTCTGGCCAAAAACTACCAATGTTGACGAGTTTGGGCCAAGATTTAAGAAAAAAATCTACTTTAATTGAAGGGAATTCCCTTTACTCTCCTGTGACCAAATTTTGGGGGAAGTCTTCCCCACATTTCAGCCAAATGTTACTTAATCAGATACTTATTCAAATTTTTCATACTTTTGGTTATCCGTCCATTAGCTTTATGTGCATGTACGTCCCTAAGATACCCGACGCACTAAACTTGTTAACGTTGATTATTAATCTTAATTAATAAAGTGTTTCTGAGGATTTGGTGTTGTTAATTCTAAGTTTACTGGACTGACGGCTGATAGTCGGTTTTATACTTAAGCGGGACCCCCCTCTCGTTTCAGTACACTACCAGCACAAAATCGGTGGTGTCTTGATTTCAAGGGGAGGGAGGTCCCTCGTGTAAGCACACCACCAGCTTACCACAGACAGGTTTCAATCAGACGGCGTCATGTAATGCAAAATTTGGCTGACACTCGAACCACCACCGCTCTGATCTGCAACCAGATTCTCGGCAGAAGCACAGCGCACGTTCACACTACCATTTGAGCCAACTGGGCTACGAATACTAATGAATTTTCACAAAGCTAATGTATATGTACACTTTTAAGCGACGTTCAAATGTCCTGCCAGCGTATAAAAAAAGTATGTAGTTTTCCGTTGAGTGTTATAAACATATAATGAACTAAATTATTTGAATTAGAAACAACATTATGCAAAAATTTCCATTTACCTACCACACGGTTTTTGTTTAAAACAGTTCGTGATTTGTCATCAACGATTGAAGAACTTACAACAGACGAAGTTAACGTTTTCGTACCAGTGGTCTCATAGTGTAGGGGTCAGCACTCAGGATTCCGAATCCTGTTATCCGAGTTCAAATCTCGGTGAGACTTCTTTTTTTTTAAAAGTTTGTTTAAAGCGATTTTTTGACTATTAGTTCAAAATTTTAAATTGTGTTTACAATTAACTAGTTTTTGCGATTTGAAAGACTTTGGAGCTACTCAGCAGAGAATGTGTAAAAAATGGGATTTGAAATCTTTTATCCACAAAATATGGCCGCGCTTTATATTTTCTGCAGAATATTGACACTCTGGCCCCACAGTGTACCATTTTGATAATATTTAAATGAAAAGCAATACAAAACTGAATGTGTTACATAG
>JASANF010020269.1:0-26343 GCA_030248245.1 Trissonchulus sp. WLG1_4 | reverse complement strand
TATATATATAACCGGCATTTTTTAATTGGGGGCCCCCCCCCCCCACTTTTCGGAGACCCCCCCCCACTTTAGCTATTCCCTTAAAATGCAATGTCTGATGGTACGTTTCCTCTTTGAAAAATTTTCTGATACGTCTCCAGTTGACCAAATTCAGCCGGAAAATCCAAATTTTCTGCATTTTTTTTCTGGGGGCTGCCGCTCCCAGACCCCTGCGACTATATATGTATGTGGGTTTCTCTTACATGACAACACAGTGCATGAGTGTACATGGGTATGGGTGCAGTGTGTGCAGTTCATTTGCTTTATATTCACCGTGTTGTGTGTCGTTCTGGAGGTTTATCTGTGCAAAAATGACATTTTAGTGAATTCGTGGTCTGTAATGTCAAAATATAAACTTAGTAAAATTTCTTGATTTGCTAGCTATAATTTGGGTAAATTGAACAAAATTTAAAATTCAGTTTCATAAAAAATGCCGATTTTTCAAAATTTGGCGTAAAAATTTTTCTTAAGCTTACATCCTCCCCCTGGGTTCCCCCTCCTCCCCAAACTGAATTTTGGGGGCTCTCCCCCATTCCCCCAACTACATGTTTAGAATAAAAGCTATATATCGAGGGTTAGCTGTCAAAACCGCGTAAGTCACGTTTTCATACTTTCGAGAAAAACACGTTTTTTTGTTTTGCTCTTACCATGACAGACGTTCAGCATGAGTGCTCACATATGTATATCGCTGCCTGACGCTGAAAAAGTTGCTATTCTGCTTTTGATCAATTATCGATATGATAGGATAATAGGTGACATTACTTGACGTTGTTTTGCCACTAACACTCAACTAGTCCTATAATGGTTTTCTAGTTGCAAAACCGCGTAAGTAACCTCATTTTATCCTTTTTTTAAAATGCTAATCATTAAGGATCGGTGAAAACTTACTTGCAAATGATGAAATATTGTTCACGCGGCCAGTTCACAAATATAGAGGAGCAAATACAGCAGAATATACAGTGTTCTTGAAATAAACAGCAGAAAATGTTAATGTACACTATGGAATCAGAAAAAATCTCTTTTTCTTGGACCAACTGTTCCTCAGCATCGGGCTCAGGAACACGGTTGTCACCGGCATTTGCTCGTTGTATTGACGATGGTAGTTCGGAAAAATCACTGTAGAAACTAATTCAAGCAGATCACGTTTTTTGCTTGCACAAATAGGTAACAAGTCATTGTATGCTGGTGAGAGATTTTCGGATTGCTGACTGTAGTCGGCTCGCTTGCACCGACGTGTGCGATTGGTGCCGACATGAATCTCTTTGAAGCCTGAATTACTGTAATTAGTCTCGGGGAAAATCTTGATCGCTTTTACAATATCTCAGCCACTATGTAGTTTGCCAGTTCACTTTTTTGACCTGTGTATTTTTTGTTAGATTGGTAATCCATCATTGAACCAGCGTCTTTAGGTTGTGAAAGCCTTCAAAACCAAGTAAATTTGTAGTATAGGTTGGGAATTAAAAGCAATATGTTTTCCCAGTCTTGCTGAAAAGTAAATCTTGTGATTCTTTTTAGAAAATTCGATCGCCGCATGCATGGAGTCAACTTCCATATAGGAATGTCCAGACTCCAAGAATATTTGGTCGATTATTTTTATATTTTCTGGTTTTAAGAAAATGCAAAAGTGCTGCTGCGACATAGATGTTTCGGTTTTGTCCAGCGCGTGTATCAGAATAGAGGGACACTCGCTTAGTGGTTGCGGGCAAAGTTTAGGTACATACTGTAAAAGACAAGTTCCGATCTGATTGGAACCAGAGATGCACGGGTGGAATCGGCAAGGGGCGACCGACCGACCCCTGGCGGAAGGGGGTGGTCCCTAGTTTTGGTCATTTTTCGGCGAGAGCCGAAAATTTTTCAGAATGTTTCGATTTTCAACTCATTTTTGGGGTACTTTTTTGGCCATAAACTTTTTTGTTCATAAACTGTCAAGTTGTAAGCACAAAGTTTTCGCTTGTAATGCATTAGACTGGCGTCACTGACGTCAGGTGTGTACAAAACAGACTAAACATCAAAAGTTACGCTTACGTAGTTGCGGTCGATATTGTTTACCCTTTCATTACCCAACGCCTTTTCATTCTGCACGTCGTTGTAACGGTCGCGATGGGGCTTGTAAGTTTCCGCCATGTAGGCTTCCTTTTCTTCTCCTGTTAATTTTTCTTTTCTGTTGCACACCACACATTGATCTTTTTTGGGCTGAAATATGCCGAGGTTTAATTCCTTCTTGAAAATGTTTCGATAGATTTGTTGACTGCCAACTTTTGCACACCATGCTCTTGGGCCCATTCTTTGTACAGCTTACACATTTTCGAAAAATTCAAACCTGGCTGCAAATACCGTCTCAAGGTATCTCGTCTGGAAAAATGTGGATCGACCAAGGGAAAACTTGAAATATGTTCCTTAACTTCCTCCACTTCTGCATAGCTAAACTTGCCAGAAAAAACTTTTGACACACGTGTTGTTCGCGTTCTTCATGTTCAGAAGTTTGTGAGAAGATAAATTACAGCTAGCAGATCTCTGCTTAGCTTGATCATTTGTTTTTCTTTGTTTCACAAGATACTGAGTCATACGTCTTAGAAGAAAGTCGTTCTGGCGGCTGAAGTCTCCCAGAGCATAATACGATGAGCAAATTTGGACCCGGTCATCTTCGGAGAACGTCTCAGAACATTTGTAGCGTTTGAGCAGTCGACAAATAGTGTTTTTTTGCAGGTACAAGATCCCCTTTTAGAAGTTTTCTATTCCAGGCCTTGTGGTTTTGCCAGTTTAGCTTTGTTTCTTTTCCATTCACTGGGATCTGCAGTTTTGCGACGCTTGCGCGTTGGAATGGACGTGTTCTCAGTTTCTGCTGCATCGGACGTTTGCATGTTTTCACTTTCTGTAGACTCAGTACTGTCCGTGTCTGACGAAGAGGACTCAGGACTGTAGTCGTCATCAGTTAAGTCGCTGTCACCGGTAGAAGCTTTCGCTCTAACTAAACTGGGCATTGTTGTGGCCGGGAGCTGACCAAACATTCTTCGTGGCGGTGTCAAGGCAATTGCTATGAGCGGCTTTTCTGAAGAAGCGGACCAGGCGCTTTGTCCAACTCTAACCTAGGATTAAATTGATGAATGCTGAGAAGGTATGTGCGGTGACGGAGGTGTTATGTGAGGCCTCCCCACAGCTAGAAAAGGCTCATCATTGCTTGTTAGAGGTACTGACAAACATTTCATTTTGAACAGCAAAACCGCGTAAGTCTTATTTACGTGGATTTGCTGCAGGAGTGGGTAAAAGGCAAAACCACGTAAAGGTTACTTGCGCGGTTTTGGTTTATATTCAGTTTACTTACGCGGTAATGAAATTAGTGTGTAACTGAGCGAATATTATTGTTACGACTTAGGTGATTCTGCCATAATGTCCGGAACGTTCCCAGAAATGTCACTATTAGCGTAACTCAATTTCGCCCAAAAACGGACTTACGCGGTTTTGACAGCTAACCCTCGATATATATTTGCTACTCTGAAACTGAACCTAAAACAATAACTTGTACAACAGGATACTTGTAGGCAGGCTTACCAGCGACAGGCCAGAGTGGGTGTTTTTCTTGTCTGCGAGTGCCCTTCGCTGCAACGGCTTGCTGGGCGGCTGAGCTGAAAACCACAATTAAACCACAAATATACTAAAATCAAATCGAAACGTGGTGAACACCGGGAGAAAACAGGTGACGTGACGTATACTTTTCTCAGAATCCCGAGCAAATCACGTGGGGTGGGGTTAGTAATTAAATTTAATAAAACACGTGATTTACCCCGCGGCTGCCCAGCCCCTACGCCGCATCCACATACAACAATGTACTACATCTGACATAACAATGCTCGTGCATGTAAGCGGCACGGTTGTGTCATGGTTAGTAGACAAGTTACAGTGACGACAGAGTTTTGTAGACCACGGGGTATATACGTATCTCTAACATGCTGTTAGTAGTTATTATTAGTGGTGCGGGAAAAAACCCTATCACTTTTTCTGGTTGTTCTATTAGCAGTGAGTATAGACATAATTTCATCGCGTTCTACAACTCTTAGGCTGCAGTATGGACTAAAAAACCCGTTTCTCCGACACCCATGTGACTCAAAATGATTCTTTAAAAATCGACCCTTTTTTGGCAGAAATGACTTCTGCCCAAATATGCATTTTTTCCGTATTTAAAAGCATTAAAAACAGATTTTTGCGCTTATTACGTTAGAAACGGTGGACAAACACCGCCTGCGTCGATCATTCTTGGATTTAAGTGCTACGCAGCAGCTAAAACCTAAATATTGCAAAAAAATGCCAAAATTTGGTGAAGCATCACCAAAACAGGTTTCGTAAGGGGTGTCGAGGTATGGGCCAAAACGACAAAAAAAGACGTTTTGCAGCCGAATAAACGGTTTCAATGAAATCTACGCATGTTTTTAGCCCAGATGAATTAACTTTTGTAGCAACAATGGGTGAGTTTAGCCAAAAATTGTCACCAAACAAAATAGGGTTTTTTCCCCGCATGGGGTTTTTTTTCCCGCACAAACTTTGAACAGTCACAGGTCAACCACAACGTATTTCACTGTTTTTGAGCTTTAGAAGTATAGAGGAAAGGTTCACTGAAATTTTTCAACATGCAAAATTTTGAAATTTTATAAAAAATGCTACAGGCCTCAAAACTGCACAGAAATTGGTGTGGTAAGTCAGTTTGGGATGCGCTTTCCACCTCCATACTCAAAAAGAGCCCATGTCTAAAGGTTCGGCCAGGAAGCACTGGGGTTTTTTTCCCCGCAAAACGCGTAGGGTTTTTTTCCCACACCACTATATATAGTGGCGCGGGAAAAAAACCCTACGCGTTTTGCGGGGAAAAAAAACCCTAGTGCTTCCTGGCCAAACCTTACGACATAGGACCTTTTTTAGTATGTAGGTGGAAAGCGCATCCCAAACTTACTTACCACACCAATTTCTGTGCAGTTTTGAGGCCTGTAGCATTTTTTATAAAATTTCAAAATTTTGCATGTTGAAAAATTCCAAAGTGACAAAATTTTCCAAATTTTTGACTTGTCATCATTTTTCACAAAATCACTTTTGGCCAACGTTATTTGCACTTTTCAAGAGAGTTACCTTTCCTCTATACTTCTGAAGCTCAAAAACAGTGATAAACGTTGTGGTTTACCTGTGACAGTACAAAGTTTGTGCGGGAAAAAAACCTTATTGCGGGGAAAAAAACCCTATTTTGTTTGGCGACAATTTTTTGCTAAACTCACCCATTGTTGATACAAAAGTGGACTGATCTGGGGTAAAAACATGTGTAGACTTCATTGAAACCGTTTATTTGGCCACAAAACGTCGTTTTTGTCGTTTTGGCCCATACCCCGACACCCCGTACAAAACCTGTTTTGGTGATGTTTCACCAAAATTTGGCATTCTTTGGAATATTTAGGCTTTAGCTGCTGCGTACCACCTAAATTCAAGAATGGTAGACGCGGGCGGTGTTTGGCCACCGTTTCTAACATAATAAGTGCACAAATCTATTTTTAATGCATTTAAATACTAAAAAAATGCATATTTGGGCAGAAGTCATTTCTGCCAAAAAGGGTCGATTTTTGAAGATTTATTGTGAGTCACATGGGTGTCGGAGAAACAGTTTTTTTAGTCCACAATGCAGCCTAAGAGTTGTAGAACACGATGGAATTGAGTTTATACTCACTGCTAATAGAACAGCCGAAAAAGTGGTAGGGTTTTTTCCCCGCATTAGGGTTTTTTTTCCCGCATAGGATTTCTTTTTCCCGGAGGTTTCGAGGCTTATTACTCAGAAACGTGAGTAGTTAGAATCCATTTTATTAGTGCAATAGTCAGGCGAAAGATGGCCGTTATAACAGCCGCGAGCATTAATGGATCCGATTTATGTGGAGCACAGGACGACCCGAAAAGTTGAAAATAGGGTTTTTTTTCCCCGCACCACTATATACGTTAGACTTATATATAATGATTGATTTATTACATATATAACACTTGATTCAACACGGAATATACATAAAAATAGGGTAACTCACCCAGTTTGCCTGCACCTCCAATGATAGAAACGGCATTTTCTTGGTTGTTCAGTGAAATAGTGGCCATGGCTAATGACGAAAAACCAGCCAAACGAATAATAGCAATCACTTGGGTCAACTAAAACAACGTACTAATGTATAGTGGTGCGGGAAAAAAACCCTACGCGTTTTGCGGGGAAAAAACCCTAGTGCTTCCTGGCCGAACCTAACGACATAGGACCTTTTTGAGTATTCAGGTGGAAAGCGCATCCCAAGCTAACTTACCACACCAAGTTTTGTGCAGTTTTGAGGCCTGCAGCATTTTTTATAAAATTTCAAAATTTTGAATGTTGAAAAATTCCTAAGTGACAAAATTTTCCAAATTTTTGACTTGTCATAATTTTTCACAAAAACACTTTTGACCAACGCCGTTTGCATTTTTCAAGAGAGTTACCTTTCCTCTATACTTCTGAAGCTCGAAAACCGTGAAAAACGCTGTGGTTGACCAGTGACTGGTCAAAGTTTGTGCGGGAAAAAAAACCCTATTGCGGGGAAAAAAACCCTATTTTGTTTGGCGACAATTTTTTGCTAAATTAAAAACTTCATTAAAACCGTTTATTCGGCAGCAAAACGTCGTTTTTTGTGGTTTTGCCCCATACCCCGACACCCCTTACGAAACCTGTTTTGGTGATGTTTCACCAAAATTTGCCATTTTTTGCAATATTTAGGCGTTAGCTTCAGCTTACCACTCCAAGAATGGTAGATGCGGGCAGTGTTTCTCCACCTTTTCTAACGTAATAAGCGCAAAAATCTGTTTTTAATGCTTTTAAATAGTGAAAAAATGCATATTTGGGCAGAAGTCATTTCTGCCAAAAAGGGTCGATTTTTGAAGAATCATTGTGAGTCACATAAGTGTCGGAGAAACGATTTTTTTAGTCCATAGTGCAGCCTAAGAGTTGTAGAACACGATTAAATTGAGTTTATACTCACTGCTAATAGAACAACCGCAAAAAGTGATAGGTGTTTTTTCCCCGCATTAGGGTTTTTTTCCCGGAGGTTTCCAGGCTTATTACTCAGAAATGTGAGTAGTTAGAATCCATTTTATTAGAGCAACAATTAGGCGAAAGATGGTCGTTATAACAGCCGCGAGCATTATTGGATCCGATTTATGTGGAGCGACCCTCCCCCCCTGATCGACCAAAAATACCTTAAATTTTGCTAAAATTTGTAAAATTTTCGCAAAAAAGTGCCATTTTTACTAAATTTTGCCCGAATTTTGGAGACCTTTCCCCCAGCCCCTCGATTTTGGGGGGTTCACCCCGCCCCGCCCTTCATACGTGTATGTATGCACGCGCATGAGGTCACAGTTGAAAAGCTTGTCTCAAAGTTTGGGGAAAGTTCTAACTTTTTTAAATTTGAGTGTAATTTCGGTCAACTGGGGACATGCCAGAAACATTTTTTCGGCGGTGTCATAAAACCAAAGAAAAAGGTGAAAATGGGGGGGGGCTGAAATAGCGAAGAGGGCCAGATGTGCAGAGGCGTACCTAGGGGGGGGGGCCCGGGGGGGCAGAGCCCCATTCAGCAGTTTTGCCCCTCCGCCTCAGCAATTTGCCTCCCCCCTCGAATTAAAAGTTTGAGCCCCCGCCCCCGGGATCGAAATCCGAAAAAGTTTCACGAAAAAGATAGGTTGGCCCCTCCCTCATCCGGATCCTGGCTACGCCACTGATGATGCCCTCCTAGCCTACCCCACCCTGGGTATGCCACTGGCGAAAACAAAAAAACACGAAAAAAACGAAAAAATGGTATCAAGTGCAGTTGGAGGACATATACAGCAGGGTTGGCAGTCTCGGTCTCGGTCTCGTAAAAAACCCGAGACTAGGCTGGTCTCGGTCTCGGTCTCGGTAGGAAAACTGAGACCTGCCACAGGGTGGTCTCGGTATTTCAGATGAGGCTAGAAGTTTTCAAAATTTTTTACGATCACGAAGATTTTATTTACGATTTAAGATTCCAAATAGAATGCCAAGCATGGAATGGTCAAAACTGTCTGCTGCAGAAGAATGTCAGTTCACGGGCAAACTAACTTCAAGTTTAAACTTTGTACATCAAGCTATTAATTAAAGTTTGAGCTACATAGAATGGGTTGTCTGACTTCGCGATAATGCATTTGTATGCTGGCATATTTTTAGTGGGGGGGGCTGGGGGGGGCCCCCCCCCCCCATTTGGTCCGGAGCCCCCCCATTTTCGGCGCGCCCCCCCCCCATTTTGAGCCCCCCCCATTTCAGATGGGGTGCCCCCCCCATAGCCCAAAATTTTTTCCGAAAGGACGTTTTAGCGAATTTTTAGCTGTAGCGATGTCGTGTTCGTCGGGTTTTTGAGTCCTTTTTGGCTAAATTTAGTATTAGCGTAGCTATAATAACCTATGAAAACGTAACATTTAGCGTATAATAACCATTTTTTCTTATAAAAATAGTGTTTTATCGTGAAATTGGTGCGCCCCCCCATTTTGGTCGACGCCCCCCCCCATCCATGGGGGGGGCTGCCCCCCCCCATCGCGCCCCCCCCATAAAATTTTGCCTAAAAATATGCCAGTGTATGTGGAACCACTCAAGCATAATGTTAAACAGTATATAGAAATACTGACCGTCATTTACCAAACAGTGCTAACTTCGTAGTTGATTTGTAACTAAAAATTTGCTGGTTTCAGCAACGTTACGAAGCGCGAATTGAGTGGCAGTTTAATTGAATTTCTTGAGCCCCAACCTCTCAACGCATTTCAAAGCATTAAAAAACCTAGGCACAATCAAATGCTTTTTGGGCTATGGAGTGGTTGAGTCATCAAACCTCCCCCCCCCCCACCTAACTGTGTGAGCTGCAGAAACTTTTCAGGTCCGTGATGATGCTCCTATTAGCACTTCTGATAGTAGCACCACTGCACCAGCACGGACGATTCTACGCTGGCACCTGAGTCAGACTGTCAAAGTGCAAATATATGTATGCCATGCACTATAAAACACACTGTGGTATGCGAAGAGTGTGCGAAACTTTTAAAACATTACAAAAGTTGACAGAATTTCGGAAAAATAATCCTATAGTCCGGCTGTCAATCACCTACAGTCATGCTTGCGGTCGTTTACAATGTTAGTTTCTCGCAACTTCGCAAGTCATACACTCATAAACCAAACCTGATGGTCACTTTTTGTAACTTAATCACTATTTTTTACATTTCAAAGTATTTCAAATTTTTAAAATTGAAACTTGAAAAAAGGACCCCCAAGGGCTGGTCTCGGTCTCGTAGGTTTCGTTTGGGTGGTCTCGGTTGCTTGGTCTCGGTCTCGGTTGCAAACCCGAGACTTGCCAACCCTGATATACAGCGGACCTATTTTTCAGGATAGAGCGCCTTAAAGGAAGCATTTTGTGAAACAGCCAAATTTTGGTGAAACATCACCAAAACAGGTTTCGTAAGGGGTGTCGGGGTATGGGACAAAAGGACAAAAACGACGTTTTGTGGCCGAATAAACGGTTTCAATGAAGTCTACGCATGTTTTTAGCCCAGATAAACTAACTTTTGCAGCAGTAATAAGTGAGTTTAGCCAAAAATTGTCACCAAACAAAATAGGGTTTTTTCCCCGCAATAGGGCTTTTTCCCGCACAAACTTTGAACAGTCACAGGTCAACCACAACGTTTTTCACTGTTTTTGAGCTTTAGAAGTATAGAGGAAAGGTAACTCTCTTGAAAAATGCAAACGGCGTTCGCCAAAAGTGTTTTTGTGAAAAATTACGACAAGTCAAAAATTTGGAAAATTTTGTCACTTTGAAATTTCTCAACAAGCGAAATTTTGACATTTCATAAAAAATGCTACAGACTGCTCAGAACAGCACAACAATTGGTGTGGTAAGTCAGTTTGGGAGGCGCATTCCACCTACATACTCAAAAAGAACCCATGTCTAAAGGTTCGGCCAGGAAGCACCAGGGTTTTTTCCCCGCAAAACGCGTAGGGTTTTTTCCCCACGCCACTATATATACCTTTAGGCCAACATTTAAGCAAGCAATAAGTTCTCCATACAACTTGTTTTCGGATTTTGTGAGCTATGATCTTTTACGACATCGCCTAGGCTGGCAGAATTCTCTAGGCTAAGGAAGCTGGCATTTTTCCAGAAAATTTTGATTTTTTAGTGTCTAAGCGTGAGCCTAAGCCTGAGCCTGATATTAAGCCTCAGCTTAAGCGTAATACTAACCTAAGCCCAAACCTAAATTAAGACCAAGTTTGAATTTGGTCCAAAACTGTTCGATTCTGGTAAGTTTGAGCAATTTTTCGAAAGGAATGTGATCATAAGACCATTGTTTTGATACCAAACAATGTAAACGTTATTTTGACTTCATTTAAGCACGTTTGAGATGAGTAAAATGATAGTTTTTGAAACAAATTGTCAAAATGTTCCTCGCTGCCGTGGCGTATTTAGGGGGGGCCGGGCAGTGACGTAGCCAGGGGGGGGCCCGGGGGGCCAAACCCCCCCGCAGCGGTTTTGGCCCCCACCTCAGCGATTTGGGCTCCCCCTCGGATAAAAAAACGGGTCGCGTAGCACCCCCCCCCCCCTCCCCCCGGTAGACAAACTTCGAAAATTTTTCGGGCAAAAAGACACTTTGGCCCCTCCCGATCCTGGCTACGCTACTGGGGCTGGGTAGGCTGCAGCGGCGGTGCGGTGGCTCATCTCTCATTCTGGTGGCTCTCGTTGCTTCATAGTGGCATAGTCCAGTCATTGTTTTTCGTTTTTGTCTTGGTTTGAGAGTGCGTTAAGATGTTCTAAGCCATCGTTTCAGCTTAGTTGGCACTTACAACGCTCGGCACTTTTCGCGATGGTTCGTCACCTTTTGCCGACGAAGCGGTTAAAGCTGACAAACTGTGTCAAACGTAATTTTTTAGCTCCAGGGGCCGTATTCTCAGAATTACCTGCAGGTAAAGTTAGGCTAACTTTACCCACAGGTAAGGTGAAGGTGAAGTCGTATTCTCAAACCATAAAGCCAATGCGATTGCTAAGGTTATCTATAATTTTCGGTCCAGAAAAGTGATTTATCTTGTTTCGCAGCTAAAGTTAATGTATTGTGCAAATTTTTAACTTCAACCGTCGACGTTAACCTTGTTTTAAATTTTAACTTTACCTTTACCTTACCTGTGGGTAAAGTTAGCTTAACTTTACCTGCAGGTAATTTTGGGATCAAGTGCAGTTGGGGGGGGGGGGGAAATAGTGCACCTATTTTTTGGAGTAGAGCACCTTGAGGGAAGCATTTTTTGTAATAGAACCCCTATCCAGTTTTGGATTTTCTGAGCTAGGACCCCTTGAAAATTGCATTTTCAGTGTTATTGGAAGAAGTGAACGTAGGCCAAAGTTCGAAGCCAAAAATGGCTGTAATCTTTCTTTTTGGATAGTTTTGAGTGCGTTATGATGTTTTAAGGCATCATCTAGGCTTAGTTGGCAGGATTCTCTAGGCTAAGCTGGCAGGATTTTTTCTGAAAAATTTCGTTTTTTTATTGCCTAAGCCTGAGCCTAAGCCTAAGCCTGAACCTAAGCCTAAGCCTGATACTAAGCCTAAGCCTAAGCCCCATACTAAGCCTAAGCCCTAAGCCTAAGCCCTAAGCCTAAGCCTAAGCCCAAGCCTAAATTAAGGCCAAGTTTGAATTTGGTCAAAAATGGGACGTTTCTGGCGAATTTGGCCACTTTTTACGCAGGGACCCGGTCAATGAGCGTTTGTTTTGATCCTAAAAAATTGCAAACAATAATCTGACATCATTTACAGGTCCCACTGAGGGTTCAGATTTCGGGGGGTCGTATCTCAGAAAATCCAAAAAATGAAATAGGGGTTCTTGAAGCAAAAATGCTTCCCCCAAGGTGCTGTACTCGAAAAAATAGGTCCACTATTCCCCCCCCCAACTGCATTTAACCCTAATTTTGAGAATATGGCCCCAGGGCACTCTAAGACTTTCGCATGCGATACAGACAACAATTCTGCTTCGTCACTTTCCGGCCAACGTTAGTCACTTTTCGCGAAGAATGAAGCTCGTCGTACACGGACAGGGGAACTATTTTGCACAGTACTATAGCAGGATTAAGATTGTACCCAAGGGCGGACGGTGGGGGGGGGATATAGGGGATATATCCCCCCTTTTGCCCGGAGCAAAAGAAAATTTTTTGGAGCAGCATACCAAAAATGGCCGTAAATTGATGAAATTTGGCCTCAAAATCGAAAAATTTCCCCAATTTTTTTCTGGGGGCTGCTGCCCCCAGACCCCTGCGGCTCTTTGGATTACTATTCCTTCCTTTTATCTTTTAACATCAAAGCCTATATATAAATGCATGCCTAACCAAGGTTCAACATTACATTACATCATGCTGTATCCACTTGTGTAATACACTTCTCTCTCTTTCTGGTGTGAAGTCTCCTACTCTGGTGTGAGGTTCCCATCTTTTATGTTAATTTCCCTATCGAAAAAATTTTAACTAAACTAAATTAAAACTAAACTAAATTAAAACTAGTTAACTAAATTCGGCCTAAAAACGGAAAATTTTCGAGAGGGCTGCCGCCTTCACCCGCTGCAACTGTACGGCTTTGTTTAACATATTACTAACTTTCCATTTAATTAAATTTTCCTTAATTGCTGTCATTATTCAAATCGTGTTGTACCCGCAAACTGTTAACAGATTTTGTATTTCAAACAGTGAACAACCAATATTATCATCAGCTTCGCGACTTAGGCATATGCGTGTCTATGTTTGTTTATGTTGCTGAGCTCATATTTTTTCTTAAATTCGCAATGATTTGGGAAAAAATTTTCAAATCATTTCGCAAAATTGCGAAACAATACGACGCAGTAGGGGTGAATTCATGAAGTCCAGTCGTTGGTTTCTGTGGCTTGCCCAAAAAAATTTCCGATACGTCTCCAGTTGTCCAATTTAGCCTAAAAATCAAAAAATTTTCGATTTTAATTACTGGGGGCTGCCGCCTCCACACCCCTGCATCTCTGTGGCTTACTATTCTTTGTTACTATATTTCATCAAAGCCTATGTATGTCTACGCGAGTATATTTTACTGCATTTAGATGTCTAGTACACTGTCTGATGTGACGTTCCCATCTTTTGTTTTAATTTTCCTGTCGGAAAATTTTCTGATACGTCTCCAGTTGACCAAATTCGGCCTAAAATTTAAGGCCGATTCACACGGTGCGTTTTTGCCGCTGCGATTTTGACGCAAAACGCAAGCCGCAGGGTGTCGCAAGCGAAACGCACCGTCTGAACAAGCTTTGCGGCCTTAGTGCGTCTCGCAGGTCAGTTTGCTGCGTCTTTACTGTTTCAAAAAAATGACAAACTGGTCCGCGAAATTTGTTTATGCCAGCACGTCCGCAGCATCAAAACGCAATGAAATAGCAGGTCGAATAACAGTCTGGCGTTTAAAACGCTGCGGCAAAATCAAGACGCAGGCATTCCGCACTAAAAACGCTGCGTCTGTTCAGACATTGCGTTTTGCATGCGGCAAGCTGCGTTTTGCCGCAGCGACAAAAACGCTGCGGCAAAATCGCAGTAAAATCGCAGCGTGTGAATCGGCCTTTATAGAAAAATCTCCAATTTATTCTGGGGGCTGCTGCCCCCAGACCCCTGCAACTTTATGATTTAGTGATGTTGCATTTTTAAGGCATTTTGTAAGACGTGTTAAACTTGCTAAAATGTGCATTTCAACCCATTACGAAAAATCGAAGTCATCCCCACCCCGGCCACTGAATTTTTTTCTATGTACAATGTACACCACTGTCTCTCGAAGACGCAGCAGTGCAGCACATGTATGTAGTAACACAGCTTAAGAATGTAGTAAAAAGGTCAATCAAGGTAAAAAAAGTTTATGCCGTATCCCCCCCTTTTCGGAGGTCACGGTCCGCCCCTGATTGTACGCAAAAGTTTCAATTTATTATGATTTCCAAGCATGACCTAAACCTTAAGGCCGATTCACACGCTGCGATTTTACTGCGATTTTGCCGCAGCGTTTTTGCCGCTGCGGCAAAACGCAGCTTGTCGCAAGCAAAATGCAATGTCTGAACAGACGCAGCGTTTTTAGTGCGGAATGCCTGCGTCTTGAATTTGCCGCAGCGTTTTAAACGCCACACTGCAATTCGACCTGCGATTTCATTGCGTTTTGATGCTACGTTTGTGTTGGTTTAAACAATTTTTGCTTAGTACTTTATCATTTTTTTGAAACAGTGAAGACGCAGCAAACTGACCGGCGAGACGCACTAAGGCCGCGAAGCTTGTTCAGACGGTGCGTTCCGCTTGCGACACCCTGCGGCTTGCGTTTTGCGTAAAAATCGCAGCGGCAAAAACGCACCGTGTGAATCGGCCTTAAGCATAAGCCTGATACTAAGCCTAAGCCGCATATATACGATGGCTAGAGGTGCTACGAAGCCAGAATTTTTATCCGAGCGGGCTCAAAACCACTACGGACTCACGGAGCACGAAAGTGCAAGTATTTTACTCACATTTTTTGAAGGTGAGTAAATTTAAGTTTTTAATTTGTGTTATGGCAATCCTTGTCTTTTCATGAAGTAAATATTTTTTGTAGCTTCCCACGCCGGCACAAGACACAAACATTAACTGCAATTTACTTGACCCAAAAAGCCGAGCGATAGCTAGTTTGCACATGATAGGATATTCAGCTACATACATAGATTCTTGCTGTCACGTGATTCTGCAATTTTCTTTTGAATGGTGCGTGACGAAACTTTAAGGTGGCCCTCCTGAAATTTGACTTTTCAAAAAACGGCAGTCTATAGCCAATTTTAGATACACAATGGCAGGCTGGTGTTAGGCCGTGTTTACATTGAGCTTTTTTTCAGCTGCTCGAGCAGCTGAAAAAAAGCTGCAGCTTTTTGTCGCCATTTCCGGCTTTTTTTCAGCTGCTCGAGCAGCTGCAAAATTTGCAGGAAACGGAGAAAAAAAGCTGGAGCAGCTGAAAAAAAGCTGGAACTGCAGAGTTGTCATGACAACGGAGCAGCTAGTCTATAGTGACCGCCATACTTATCCGCTTTTTTTCAGCTGCTCGAGCTTTTTTTCAGCGTGAGTGGAGCTTCGGCTTACGATTTCTCTTCACAAGTAAAGGCCGATTCACACGCTGCGATTTTACTGCGATTTTGCCGCAACGTTTTTGTCGCTGCGGCAAAACGCAGCTTGCCGCACGCAAAACGCAATGTCTGAACAGACGCAGCGTTTTTAGTGCGGAATGCCTGCGTCTTGATTTTGCCGCAGCGTTTTAAACGGCAGACTGCTATTCGACCTGCGATTTCATTGCGTTTTGATGCTGCGGACGTGTTGGCATAAACAAATTTCGCGGACCAATTTGTCATTTTTTTGAAACAGCAAAGACGCAGCAAACTGACCTGCGAGACGCACTAAGGCCGCAAAGCTTGTTCAGACGGTGCGTTTCGCTTGCGACACCCTGCGGCTTGCGTTTTGCGTCAAAATCGCAGCGGCAAAAACGCACCGTGTGAATCGGCCTTAAGTAGCTGTTGCACAATCAATAGCTCATTTTGCTTGCCTCAACGTGATCGAGCCGTCGCAAAATATCATTTCTGATGAATATTTTTGATATATTGAAAAACACAAAAATCACGATTTTCGAAAAATGTAAATTTAACTAAATTGCTTAAAAACTATTGATTTGCTAAGAATCAAATTTTGCGACCGCTCGAAGACAACGAGGCGCATTTATGTGCCAAATTTTAACTTTCCTCGTTCAGCCAATTTTTTAAAATCGCAAGCCGAAAATTTGCGTTTGTACTCACACGCTCTTTATTTCTGCATCATGCAGAAAATACTGCTTTATTTTATAAAAAATTTGCATCATACTCAGTAAAACACCGAAAATTTTTAAGTATGCTCAAGTAAAACACAGCAGCTGCTAGTGTTTTTCAATCTTTCAAAATCATTACATACGTGTAAATGCACTGGCTTGTAAAGTTATTTCCGTGAAAATATATTTTTCTTGCTGATAAATGCTCGAAATTTTTCAAAATTTTTTTCTTGTGATATGCACATCAAATTGAAGGAACTTTAAGCCTGAACAACTTTTGTTCTTACGACGTACGGTTATTTTTGCGCATTTTCAAAATAATGACCAAAACCCACATTTCAGGAGCGCCACCTTAAAAAAAACTATCATAACAGTTTCTTCTGCTGATTAAGAATTAAGTTCATTGCGAGGCCTGAGTGTCGATATTTCACAGTACTGTGCAAAAAAGTTACCTCTTCGTCGACGTACGATGAGCTTCGTCCTTCACGAAGCGACGAACGTTGGCCGGAAAGTGACGAAGCAACATTTTGTGTTAATTGCATGCGTGAGTCTATAAGAGTGCCCTGAAGCTAAAAAATTATGTTTGACAAACGTCAAACGTCAACGTCAAACCGCTTTTTATGTATATTGCATGTTTTTTTTAAATTTTTTGTAGGTAGATAAATTAGATGCATATGCGCTCGTTAGCAAAATTTTATAAAAATTGACTGCTTAAAACTTTATCAACTTTATTAAGTTAGTTAGTTAGTCATTAAGAAAAAATTTACAGGTGTATTTTTTACGTGTGATTTATTTCGCCGCACGCGATGGCAAAAATGTTATAGATTTTTGTTTGTGCCAAGGTGGCGCTCCCGAAATGTGACCTTTCAAAAAACGTAATTCTGGGGTTAATTTTAAATGTACAATGGCAAGCTGGTGTCGGAGTATGCCGAAATACAAAAAATGAAGTTGATCGATGCAAATTAGCATTCACTGTAGACGAAACATGAGTGGAATTTCGGCTTGCGATTTCTCTTCACAAGTAAGTAGCTGTTCTACAATCAATAACTCATTTTTCTCGCCTCAACGTGATCGAGCGGTCGCAAAATGTCATTTTTGATAAATATGATTGATATAATAAAAACACTAAAATCACTATTTTCGAAAAACGTAAATCTAACTAAATTACTTAAAAACTACTGATTTGCTAAAAATCAAATTTTGCAGCCGCTTGAAAACAACGAGGCGCATTTACAATGCGCCGAATGTATGTGCCGAATTTTAACTTTCCTTGTTGAGCCAATTTCTTAAAATCGCAAGCCGAAAATTTGTGTTTGTACTCACACGCACTTTATTTCTGCATCATGCAGAAAATACTGCTTTATTTTATAAAAAAATTGCTCCACACTCAACAAAACACCGAAAATTTTTAAGTATGTTCAAGTAAAACACAGCTGCTAGTGTATTTAAAGCTTTCAAAATCATTACATACGTGTAAATGAACTGGCTTGTAAAGTTATTTCCGTGAAAATCTTTTTTTCTTGCTGAAAAAAGCTCAACATTTTTCACAAAATTTTTCTTGTGATATGCACATCAATTGGGCAGTATTCTCAAAATTACCTGCAGGTAAAGTTAGGCTAACTTTCCCCACAAGTAAGGTGAAGGTAAAGTTAATTCTGTGGGTAAAGTTAAAATTGAAAACAAGGTTAACGTTGACAGTTGAGGTTAATAATTTGCACAATACACTAACTTAAGCTGCGAATTAAAATAAAGCACATTTCTGGCCAAAATATTAAAGGTAACTTAGCTATCACATTGGCTTTAGTCATTGTTTGAGAATACGACTTTACCTTCACCTTACCTGTAGGTAAAGTTAGCCTAACTTTACCTGCAGGTAATTTTGAGAATACGGCCCCAATTTAAAGGAAATTTGAGCCTGAACAACTTTTGTTCTTACGACGTTTTGTTTTTTTGCGCATTTTTAAAATATTGGCCAAAACCCACATTTCAAGAGCGCCACCTTAATCAGACTGAAAAGGACGAGCTTTTGCTTTTGCTCGCTCAGCTTTTCTTTCATGCCGCCATCTGGGAATAAGTAAAAAAGTAATACACAATAATGCTTTGCTTACACAAACACTATTTATTACTTATTATAAAAAATCATTTGTAACAAAAAATATAATTGCAGCGTCATTATTTCTTATCTAAACTGGTGAAAAATACCAAAAAACGTTTCAAAAAATGCTTCTAATAGCATGAAAACGGTACAGTCATAATCAAACATATTATATGCCCACATACTACTGTTATTTTAATATTGGGATTTAATTTTTAATAAACTATCAATATAAATAGGGACACTGAAATATTTTCAATTCAATATTAATATAAATATTCCTTTCTTACTTTAAATTTAATATTAGTATAAATATGATTCCTGAATTATTTTCAAATTTAATATTAATATAAATAATGTTCCCGAAATATTTTTAACTTAATATTAATATAAATAGTAATTGTTTTGGACTTTTGATACTAATATTATTACTATTTTAATAGTATTTTAATATTTTTTAAATAGGTTCCCTCATATATTGAACTAGTTATAAATTTTACGATATCTATCATCACTACTAGAACAGATGCATTTTAAGTCGCCACATTGTACACAGGTGTTTTATTGTACAAACTCGAATTATCTATAGAAATTTAGCTCTGATGTTATTAATATTATTATATGTACAAATCTATTAAGATTGATATTTTGTGTGTGTTCCACCTAGAGGTGGAACCTTTGTTATTGGTCAAATCTCAGTTTCGAGTTTCACCTGTTTATTAGAGTTTGGAGTTGAACCCCTAGAAGGGATTCTTTGAGAGGCCACGGAGAGGTTCAGCGGAGTTCTGGACAAAAATGAACCTCAGGTTTATGTTCAGGGGTTCAATTTTCAATATATATCACAATCTTGGTTTAGAAAGTATCTTTATTTTTGCAGATCTATACACTATGGGTGAACAGACTATAGTTTTCTTAAACTACACCAAAAACACCCACAGCTTTTTTTATTCGGTGTAAAATTCAAATGTTAAGACTAGCTACCACGTTGGCTTACTAAATTGTAAGCCAAGGTGGTAGCTAGTCTTATATAAGTATTTTATTAATGATCAAAGCATGATAATAATGGACAGTTTTGAGCTTGTTTCGAGACATCGTGGCGATTTTACTCCAACTTTACTGATTATGCTAAAAAAAGCTTTGAAATTAGCCTCATGTAAAAAACTTGCGATTCTGGAACTACCACCTTAACTGCAGTTTTAACGCAAAAACTACATATGCACATTAGCATATTTCGTTCAAAAACATTGAGATTTATTTATCAGAGCGGCATGAAAAGTAAAATTTGAGCTCTAAAAAACAAAAAAATATATATTCGGCGGGCCGGCGAGGGTTCCGAAACCAGCAAGTTTGGAAAAGTACAGTGCATTTTAATAATAATATTGGGTTTTTATTTTTAATAAACTATTAGTATAAAAAGAGCTCTCGAAAACTTTTTAATTTTATATTAATATAAATAACGCACTTGATTCATCTCTTGATTGGGCGCCCACCCCCCCCCCCACCCCCCGGGGTTGGGTTTGTAGGGCTTTCCATCCCTCGCTCCTATTAGTCAAAGTTGTAGGCAATTACCCAACATGAATTTCCATTCTTCGTCCTATTGATTACGCAAAATGAAACCCTAGAAGAGTAAAAAAATTCAGTAGGCGCCCACCCCCCCATCCCCCACGGGGTTTGGTTTGTAGGGCTTTCCGTCCCTCGCTCCTATTAGTCAAAGTTGTAGGCAATTACCCAACATGACTTTCCATTCTTCGTCCTAGTGGTTACGCAAAATGAAATCCTAGAAGAGTAAAAAGATTCAGTAGGCGCCCACCCCCCCCCATCCCCCCGGGGTTGGGTTTGTAGGGCTTTCCGTCCCTCGCTCCTATTAGTCAAAGTTGTAGGCAACCCAACATGACTTTCCATTCTTCGTCCTAGTGGTTACGCAAAATGAAACCCTAGAAGCGTAAAAAGATTCAGTAGGCGCCCACCCCCCCCCCACCCGGGTTAGGTTTGTAGGGCTTTCCATCCCTCGTTCCTATTAGTCAAAGTTGTAGGCAATTACCCAACATGACTTTCCATTTTTCGTCCTAGTGGTTACGCAAAATGAAACCCTAGAAGCGTAAAAAGATTCAGTAGTCGCCCACCCCCCCCCAACCCCCCCCCCCGGGGGTGGGTTTGTAGGGCTTTCCGTCCCTCGCTCCTATTAGTCAAAGTTGTAGGCAATTACCCAACATGACTTTCCATTCTTCGTCTTATTGGTTACGCAAAATGAAATACTAGAAGGGTACAAAGATTCAGTAAGCGCCCACCCCCCGGTGATGGGTTTGTAGGGCTTTCCATTCTTCGCTTCTAATTGTAAAAATTGCAGGAAATCTTCCAACATACTTTATTACTCAAAAAATACTTACTGATTCCAAATTCTTAATTTTAGAAATAACAAATACTCGTAACATTAGGTAAATAAAGTATTCTCCAGCATATTAATATTCTACTAAAAACAGATCATTAAAGGAAATAACCAAAAACATATGTAACTTACTTGTTAAGCATGAAAAAAACGAGAAATAGTTTAAAGCAATAATGAGTTAATAATCATTATAATATAATAATAATCAGTCCAAGCTGCGTCCAAGCGCCTACATAGCGCAAATAGCACCATCTGGTGCAATAAGCGCTATTTTTTAAACCTACGAAAAAAATAGCGCTTATAGCACTTTGATGCGCTATCGTTGAGCTATATGCGCTATTTTTTTATATCGTCGACTAGAACACAAACAAAAACTTAAAAATAATTTTAAAATTATTCTAATTTATTGAGGGACCGTATACTTACTAAAAAAATACAAAAGTTTTCAATAAATTAGCCAATAGCAAAAAATAGCGCCTAAATAGCGCAAATAGCACCCTCAGGTGCTATAAACGCTATTTTTTAAGCCTATGAAAAAAATAGCGCTTATAGCACTTTGATGCGCTATCGTTGTGCTATATGCGCTATTTATGCACTATTTTTTTATATCGACGTCCAGAACACAAACAAAAAATACTTTTAAAATTCTTTTTCTTTATTGAGGGATCGTATACGTGCTAAAAAGTACAAAACTTTTCAAAAAGTTAGCCAATAGCACAAAATAGCGCCTAAATAGCGCAAATAGCACCCTCACGTGCTATATGCGCTATCCAAGATCAGCATCACTATTTAAAGGGAAATTAGCACAAACACCAATAGGCCAGCGTAGCTCAGTTGGTAGAGCGTTAAGCTAGCAATCTAGCGATGGGTGGTTCAAATCCCCCTTGGCCATTTTTCTGTAGAAGTTTCATCCATATCCAAAAAAATAGCACATATAGCACCTTCGATAGCGCTTATAGCGCAAATAGCGCATATAGCAGCCCCAAAAAGCGCTATAGCGCAAATAGCGCATATAGCACCTTCGATAGCGCATATAGCGCAAATAGCGCATATAGCACCCCAAAAAAGCGCTATAGCGCAAATAGCGCATATAGCGAATTCCATAGCGCTTATAGCGCATATAGCGCATATAGCGCATAAAAAAAGCGCTATAGCACAAATTCTATTGTGCTATTTCGATTTCGCTTACACGCGTTCGTTACCCAGTTCCTCTGTTATCTGTTATGCACTATGTAGTCAAGTCACAGAAATACAGATCAGCGTATTGCTATATTTTACTAGTGGCCTATTCCTTTACCGGATTAAAGGGTTAATTTTAATCGGACTACACGGTTCAAAAATTCAGATTAAAAATGCCATTAAAAAACGTCCAGATTAACCGGACTTAACTTTTAGCGCGCTGCTTCTTAATCGGACTAAACGGACTTAACTATACACGCTAAGGTAAAGCGTGCATGTTAAATTCGTTTAGTCCAGTGGCAGTTTTGGAAAGCGGTCAGACTAAAATTAAGCCGCTGACTTATTTTAACTAGTTTCGTCCGTTTAACCCGATTTGCAATTCCTAAATCTCGGACTAAAATAAATCCAGTCCGTTTAATCCGGTAAAGGACTAGGCCCTAAATTTTTTAGACTCAAGTATCATACAAGATAATACAACTCCTAGCTCTCTAGACTGCGCTTACAACCCGTTTGTTACATCTTTGTTATGTGAATCTTCGGGTTGGAAGATTGCTCCTTTTAGGGGCTGCTTGTTTTATTTTAACCTGATATCCATTCGTAAACTTCGGAACAAACTGAGTCCAGTCTATTGACAGTTTATTAACAAAAGTATCGAATGAAATCGTAATGTGTTTACAATAACAAAGGTTCAAGCTGATAATAAAGAGACGTACGTTCAATTGAAAATAATAATTGAAATTAGACAATTTCAATATCAATTACGTTTCAATCATGGCTGTTCACCAACACATGCAATATGCACAAACAGCAATACAGACAAGACTTCGTTCCAGCAACAGACATGCTGTGAAGTCAACTAGGCCAAAATTTCAAATCACGTGATCATGTCACGTGACTCCCAGAGCACCAAACGTGAGTGAATTTTCGGCAAGCGATAACTCTGGTTATACTTTGCGTATAGTCACACTTTATATACCAATATGTAGCTTATGTGCTTCTCTAGTTGAACATTATTTTGGTTTTCAACATTTATGTTAGGTTTGGATAAAAAATGCCCTTATGTGTTTTCGAAGTCGAACTCTTAGCAATAAAATTCATATAAAAAAATTTCTAAGCTTTATTTTAAAAAACTAAAATATTGTTCAACTGCACAGAGTCTAAGGCAGTATTTGTGCAAAATTTTGTAGAAAAAATATTTTACCAGCATTTTATAATCGAATGCCGAAAAATCGGTTTTGTATTCACACTGCCTATATTTGAGTCTGCTGCTTTTGAAAATGGTTTCTTGTGCAATTTTTTTGCACAGAACGCAATGAAACTGTTTTAATTTTTCATTACGACTAATAAAATCTACGTATCGTCTGTTTGCAAAACCTCAAAAAGCGTTGATGCACTGGCTTACTTGCTAGTCGAATAAAATCAGTAAATTGTCCAATTTTTTTCAAATTTTTTGCTATGGAGATATGCACGTCAAAACATCAGGGGCCGTATTCTCAAAATTACCTGCAGGTAAAGTTAGGCTAACCTTACCCACAGGTAAGGTGAAGGTAAAGTTAATTCTGTGGGTAAAGGTAAAGTTAAAATTGAAAACACGATTAACGTAGACGGTCGAGGTTGAAAATTTGCACAATACATTAACTTTAGCTGCGAAACAAGATAAAACAGTTTCCTGGCCCGAAAATTAAGGGGGCGCTCCGGGAATCGGGGGTTACATCAAAAATTGGCGAAAAAATTGGCAAATGTCAAACTTTACTATACATATATGTAGTATGGCACAACAGAACACTGGAGGCAAAATTTCAAATCACGTGATCATGTCACGTGACTCCCAGAGCACCAAACGTGAGTGAATTTTCGGCAAACGATAACTCTGCTGATACTTTGCGTATAGTCACACTTTATATACCAACATGTAGCGTATGTGCTTCTCTAGTTGAACATTATTTTGGTTTTCAACATTTGTGTCGGATTTGAATAAAAAATGTCATTATGTGTTTTCGAAGTCGAACTCTGAGCAATAAAATTCGTATAAAAAATTTTCTACGCTTTATTTAAAAAAACTAAAAAACTGTTCAACTGCGCAGAGCCTAATACTATAATTGTGCAAAATTTTGTAGAAAAATATCTTACCAGCATTTTATAATCGAATGCCGAAAAATTGGTTTTGTATTCACACAGCCTATATTTGAGTTTGCTGCTTCTGAAAATTGTTTCTTGTGCAATTACTTTGCACAAAACGCAATAAAATTGTTTTAATTTTTCATTACGACTAACAAAATTTACGTATCGTCTGTTTGGAAAACCTCAAAAAGCGTTGATGCACTGGCTTACTTGCTGAATTTGTGTAAAAGTCGAATAAAATCAGTAAATTGTCCAATTTTTTCCAAATTTTTTGCTATGGAAATATGCACGTCAAAACATCAGAAATAGTCTTTTGGGTAACTTTCCTTCAGGAATGATAGGTCATTTTGGCTGTTTTTAAAAGTACGGCCCAAATCCTTGATTCCCGGAGCGCCCCCTTAAAGGTAACTATAGCTATCACGTTGGCTTTAGTCAATGTTTGAGAATACGACTTTACCTTCACTTTACCTGTGGGTAAAGTTAGCCTAACTTTACCTGCAGGTAATTTTGAGAATACGGCCCCAGAAATAGTATTTTGGGCAACTTTTCTTCCAGAATGATAGGTCATTTTGGCTGTTTTTAAAAAATACGGCCCAAATCCTTGATTCCCGGAGCGCCCCCTTAACTTGTGGCTATGGCCCGTATTCACATACCAAGTGCTATTCACATACTAATGTTAAACCCTGAACTGGGGGACTAATGGAGGCAAGTAGAAAATGCGCAGAGCGCTAGCAAAGATTTTGACCGTCGCCTACGTCTCCCAATTCAGCGAATAACGCCTAGCTTCGAGCTAGGTTTTACGGAACAGTCGTCTGAAAATCACTCAAGTGACAGGCCCGTTTCACTACAGGCGGATGGAGAAACCACAAAGCCTACACGGCCTGACTACGACCGGCACTAACTCACTAGACTACTCTAGGCTAGCCTTACGGCACAACAGCATAAAAAGTAGCAATTTACTGACACGGGGCAGACGGAATAATAAAAACAGAGCAGTGGGCAATAATTTAGAGACGAAACATGGTGGGGGAAGAACTCACGAAATATAAAATGCGCCAAGCGCCTCAAAAACCGTTCCCTACGTTTTACAGGTGAAACATACCCATCCTGATGAATTTGGCTGTCGGGGGAGAGAAGGGGAAAAACCGACCGTACTCGTCGGACAAGCCTGGGGTCTACACCAAAGGGAGTAAGAATTAGAACGAAGCAAATTCGGAATTTGTCGGAGTTCGTCCCCTTTTCTTTACAGTGACAATTAAAAGAGCCCTACTGTGTATGTGTAATTTTCCAACAATTCGGCAATGTGCAACTTTAAGATTTAAAGAGTAAATCTTATAATTTCTACAAACATGATGGAAAATCTTTAGCTCCTGGCTTGGCTTCCTGCCACGTAGCACTTATTGCATCAGCAAAGCAATGCAAAGCCAGTGCCTCACGTGGTCGTTGCGCGAAGAAGATACTTTTAAAATGATGAAATAAACATTGCCAAATTGCGTTTTTAATGTGCGCGCTGTAAATATGTAATTTTGGAGTGTAAAGAGACTATTTCTCATCGTGGAAATGTCAACCTCGTGCAGCACCAGTCCGGCCGATCACAACAGGTGCCCCCCTGTGCAGAGGTGACGTCTCGGCAGCTCTGATACACAACACTAGGACAGGTGCTGGCGATGTGGACATTTCCACTGCAAATATTTTCAATACGAAACATAAGAACACATAACAATTTCGAAGTAAAACATAGTGACACAATTTAGGGCGAAGAAAAGCAATTACGGTAGCAAGTACAAACACAATAACCAGTAAAACAAATAAGATCACAAGTTCCTAAAATTTTGGCGTAATCTCTGGCAGAAAAAGCTTAACCACAGCACAACAAATCACGAAACAATTCCGAAAGAATTTGCCTACATCCTCCCAGATCCTTTTCGATTTCAAAAGTTCTTTCGACAACAGTTTTGGCTTTATGATTTTAAAAGATTAACATCAGGTTTCGACTCCAGGTTCAGTTTAAGTTAGAAAGTTCAGAAAATTAAGTTAGACCAATTTTAAACAAAGTTAAACAACCGCGTGATAAGGTAAAAACAAATAACAAAACAAGCAAATACTTTTAACAAATAAATTTCGATACTCTCTACTAATTTTTAACGCAATTTTCCTGCCCCCCTCTCTGGAGGTCTCAGTAGATAGAACTAGGGATTGCTGGAATTAAAGTCCAGAGTGGTAACCATTACAAGTATCCGATTATCCGAAAAAAAACGATAAAAGCTCAATTGTGAGTTAGTTCACCCACACAGTCATACCAATGCCCTTGTTGGGTGCACTCCAACTCCGGCCTCACTCATACTACCCATGGGATTTTCCGGTTAAAACAATTTCGTGTCGTTTTTGGGGATCCCCTTCATGTCGCTGCGAGAAACTCCATAATTTAACCCAATTTCGTGTCAAAATTAACTCCAATATTTTACCTTTATTTCTCTACTTTCCAAAAACTCATAAACCCATCAACTTCCTGAGCCAAGGACACAGACCGGGTACTGGCCAGGTTCCCCTTGTGCCTTGCTCGACCTACTTCGAATATCTTTTCATCCCTCTTTCGTCAATAACTCTCTCAAAAATTTTATACTCTCTCGCATTCGTGTCCTCGATAAAAATTTTGATTTCAACTCACTGA